>WBNM01017145.1:0-15449 GCA_013399055.1 Ramphastos sulfuratus | reverse complement strand
GCCTTCCTACCCTCGAGCAGATCTACATTCTGACCTAATTTAGTGTCATTGGAAATTTAATGAGGACGTACTCAATTCCTCTGGCCCTTCCTGTAGATGGGGGTCATCTTTGCCAATCTCCGGACAGTTGGGACCTCCCTATTTAGCCAGGACTCCTGGTAAATGATTGAAAGAGGCTTAGTGAGTTCTTCCACTGTTATTCCCGTACCCTTGAGTGTATGCCATCTGGACCCATGGACTTGAATATGTGTAAGTGATGCGGCAGGTCTAGCCACCTCCTCTTCATGGACCATGGGTGTTTCATTCTGATCCTCATCTGCATTATTCAGCTCAAAGGACTGGGTATCTGGTGAGCAACTGGCCTTACTATTACAGACTGAGGCAAATAAAGTATTAAGTACCTCAGCCTTTTCCACTTCCTTGACATCTGTGCTCCCTCTTGAATCCAATAAAGAACAAAGATTCCCCTTCATCCTCCTTTTGTTGCTAATATATTTCTAGACACCTCTCCTCTTCTCTTTAAGGGCTGAAGCTATTAATTTCTAGTTGGAGTTTGGCTCCTCTAATTTTCTCCCTGCACAGACTCAAAGCAACTTTGCAGTTCTCCCAGTTTTCAAGTCCCCTCTACCAAAGACCATAAACTCTTATCCCTATGGAGCAAGCAAATCCCTCTAGCCAGGTCAGCCCTCTTTCCTGCCTATTCATCTTCAGCACATGAGGATGGCCTTTTTTGTTTTGCACCTTTAAGAATTCCTTATTGAACAATGTCCAGCCTTTCTGGACTTACTGGCCCTTCAGGACTACTTCCCAAGGGATTCTGTCCATCAGTCTCTGAAACAGGCCACCTGCCAGAAGTCCAAAGTGGCAGTTCTGCTGACCCCACTCTTTACTTCTGTAACAACTGACACCTCTATCATTTAATCCTCAGTGTGCCCAAGATGACACCCAGCTGTTATTATCATGACAAGCCCTTCTCTACTCACAAGCAGCAGGTCCAACAAGACACCAGCAAGTTTGCAGATGACACCAAGCTGGGGGCAGATGTTGATCGTTTGGAGGGCAGAAGGGCTCTGCAACGGGACCTCGACTGCCTGGACAGATGGGCAGAGTCCAACGGGATGGCTTTCAACAAATCCAAGTGCCAGGTGCTGCACTTTAGCCACAACAACCCCATGCAGAGCTACAGGCTAGGGTCGGAGTGGCTGGAGAGCAGCCAAACAGAAAGGGATCTGGGGGTGCTGATTGGCACCGGCGTAAACATGAGCCAGCAGTGTGCCCAGATGGCCAAGAAGGCCAATGGCATCCTGGCCTGCATCAGGAATAGTGTGGCCAGCAGGAGCAGGGAGGTCATTCTCCCCCTGTACTCTGCACTGGTTAGGCCACNAAGTTATCCTTTGCACATTCTAGGAACCTCTGGGACTCTTCCCTCTCTGCTGTGTTGCATTTCCATCAGACATTAGGGAAGATAAAACCTCCTACAAGTGTCAGTGATCATGAAACTTCTGCCAGATGCCTAAATAATATGTTATCTGTCACTTCACCTTGGCTGAATGGTCTATCTCAGAATCACAGAATCACAGAATTATTGAGGCCACTTCTGGTATCATCAGGTCCAACCTATGACGTAACACCACCGCATTGACTACACCATGTCACTAAGTGCCACATCCAATTTTTCCTTCCAGGGCCAGTGACTCCACCACCTCCCTGGACAGTCTATTCCAGTGTCTAATTACCCATTCCATAAGGAAGTGCTTCCTAATATCCAACCTAGATCTCCCCTAGTGCAGCTTCAGGCCATGCCCTCTCAACTTGTCACAAGTTGCCTGGAGAAAAGCCTAACCTACACCTTACTACAACTTCCCTTCAGGTAGTTGTAGACTGGGTCCCACCTGAGTCTCCTCTTCTCCAGACTAGACAACATCATCTCCCTCAGCCTCTCCTCACAAGACTTTACCTCCAGTTCCCTCAGCAGTCTTGTCACTCTCCTCTGGCCCCAGTCCAGCACCTCAAGATCTTTCTTGAAGTGAGGAGCCCACAACTGCACATAGTACTTGAGGTGAGTGCCAAGTACAGGGGCAGAATTTCATTTCTAGTCCTACTGGCCACACTATCCCTGATATAAGCCAAGATGCCATTGGCCTTCTGTGCCACCTGGGCACACTGCTGGCTCATGTTCAGCTGGCTGTCACTCAGCACTCCCAGGTGCCTCTCTGCCAGGCTACTTTCCAGCCACTCATCCACCAGTCTGTAGGCCTTCATGAGGTTATTGTGGCCAAAGTGTAGGATCCAGCACTTTGCCTTGCAAAACCTCATCCTGTTAGTCTCAGCCCATTGACCCCACCTGTCCAGGTCTCTCTGAAGGGTCTTCCTATCTTCCAGGAATGATTGGCCTGTCATTTGCTATAAAAATAGCAAATAAGCTGATAGACAGCTTCTGTGTGTGTCATTTTCAGACAGATTTCACTTAAGTGCTGAAGTGGAGAGAAGTTTGTCTTCCCTAAACCTCATCACTTGTGCCAGCAAGATTGCTTGATCTAATTAAAAAAAAAAAAAAATATTTATCACAGCAATATTTTCTTATCAGACTCAAGTAAATTGAGAGGATTTAAAATGTCTAATTTATCTTCAGTATATGCGTAGAATGGTTTGGGTTGGAAGGGACCTTGAAGTTCATCTAGTTCTAACCTCCTCACCAGTGACAGGAACATTTTCCACTAGACTGGATTGTTCAAGGCCTCATCTAACGTAGCCCTGAACACCTCCAGGGAGGGGTCATCCATAACCTCCGTGGGCAATCTGTTCTAATGTCTGACCACCCTTACTGTTTCTTCCTACTATCTAATCTAAATCTACCCTCATCAATCTTCAATCCCTTCCCTCTTATCCTATCACTGTAAGCCCTTATAAAAAATCCCTTCCTGGATTTCTTGTGGGGCCCTTTCTGGTACTGTATGGCTGCTTTAAGGTCTCTTCAGAGCTTTCTTTTTTCCAGGCTCCATNAGGCACAGAGGTGAGACTGACTGGTCTGTAGTTTCTGGTTTCTTCTATTTTTCCCTTTTTTGAAGATGGGGGCTATCCTTCCCCTCTTCCAGTCATCAGGGACTTCACCAGATTACTGTGAATATTCAAATATGATGAAAATGTCGTCTGCCAGTTTCCTCAGGACCTGTGGGTGGATCTCACTAGGCCCCATGAACTTGTGCACCTTCAGGTTCTTTATATGGTCTCAAAACTGATCCTTTCCCAGTCCTTTTCCCTTTCTCATCCCCCATCTTTATTTTCTGGAGCTTGGGCAGTGCAGCTAGGGCCCTTGCTGGTGAATGCTGAAGCAAAGTAGTCATTGAGGACCTCAGCCTTCTCCATGCCCATCATGCCCAGATCCCTATTGTCCTCTTGGAGAGTCCTCATATCTTCAATACCTTTCTTTTTGTCACTGATGTAGCTGAAGAATTTATTCTTACTCACTTTTATGTCCCTAGCCAAGTATAATTCTATCTACGCTTTTGCTTTCCTAAAAATGTACACATACACACAAACATTATTTGCAACATGGTTTGTATAAGAAATTAGAAAATAATGGAAAATGGTCCACTCTTGATGTTTTCAATCCTACTTACAGAGATATATTTTTATCACAAGGAGTTTTGAATGTTTTTTCTTACCACCTCAGATTAGTCTTTCTTTTCCTAAGACATTCATGTCTAGCAGATCCTTCAGTGGGGTTAGGAAATCATTGAATTGTGGAATGGTTTAAGTTGGAAGGAACCTCCAGTGCAAACCCCCTGCAGTGAGCAGAGTCATTCTCCACTGGATCAGATTGCTCAGAGCCTTGTCAAGCCTGACCGTATCTTCAGGCTTGGGGCCTCAACCTGGACAACCTGTTCCAGTGTTCCACCACACTCACAGTAAAGAATTTCTTTGTATCATGAGAAGCAATGCTTGTTCCAGAAAGAACAGAAGCAGTTAAACATCCAACATTTTATGTAATCCATCAGTGTAAGTGAACAGAGTCTTGACTGATACCCATCATCATTGCAATAAGAAGAGAGTAGTTAAGGAAAATACTGCTGTGCTGTTTTGCAACATTCTGCCAAAACACTGTATTTTCACTGTTAATTGCTAATTTTCATCTAATTGTTCTAAAGAACACATTGCACATTGGTATTTAAAATTGTTATGGTAGACAATGTAAGGATCACAAGTTCACTCCTGGGTTTTGGGATAAGTTGAAGATGGAAATGAACAAGAAAATCCCATTTTGTCTGAAGAAAACTTGGAAAACCATTTCCCTTAAGAGTCCTCTTTGAATAATTAGTACTTTCAGACTTTTTGCTTAAATTGGAAGTGTCAGAGTAAACAAACTGTTTTCCATTTCTGAAGTAGTGTATTAGTAAGCATTAGGTCATGAATAAATGGAGAGCTCTGATGGGGTGCACATATTCAGAAAGGCAGCTCAAGAAAATAAGTGGCGTAATTGAGTTTTTATTGATTTGGGTTTTTTTATTTGTTTATTTGGTTGGTTTGATAGTTTTTGTTGTTTTTTGTTTGGTTTTCAGGTTTGTTTGTTCAGCTTTTGTTTGTTTTCTTTGGTAATTGTGGGTTTTTGCTTTGTTTTGTTATTTTGTTGGTTTGGATTTTGTTCTACTCAGTGGAAAATATAAAGATATAATTTAAAAAATGCATAGTAAATGGGAGCAGTATTCACTATCTAAAATTCCACATAAAATATCTTGATGGATGCTCAGTATCTGAGATCATCAGAGGGTTTTTGTACTGACAGACATGATAGATATGGGATGGAGCAGAGGTATGTATCTGTGGAAAGAATTTGATCCAATGATGTACATACTTACAAGAAGAAATCTAATAAAATATGCATTTTTCATGAGTCATAGAATGTGTTGGATTGGAAAGAACCTTTAGAGGTTATCTAATCAGATTGCCCTGCAGTAAGCAGGGATATCCCCAACTTGATCAGGTTGCTCAGAGCCACATCAATCCTGACCTGTTCCAGTATTCCATCATCCTCAGAGTAAAGAAATCCCTAAAATTCAGTCTAAGACTACCATTCTCTCATTTAAAACCACTGTCCTAGTAAACAATGCCTCCCCAGATTTCTTCTAGGTGCCATTCAGGTACTGGAAGACCACTGTAATTTCTCTTCTCTTCTTAGGTTGAGCAGCCACCACTCTCTCGGTCTGCAAGGAAGGTGCTTCAGCCCTGTGATAATTTTTGTGGCCATGTGTGCTTCATCCATGTCTTTTTGCAGGGTGAAAACTTGTTACATTTTAATTTAAGTATTTAGTTACATTTGATTTTTTTTTTCCCTTTGGAACTTGCTGTAAGTTAAAAGCTGTTGCCTCAGCAGACTAGCAACTGTCATCTGTTATTAAAAAAAAAATTGGCTGTCTTTTCATGAAGGACAGAAAAGAGGTTAAACAAATCTACATATGTTACTGTAAGTCAAATATTCATAGAGGAGCACAAGTTAATTATTCATTTATTCTTGTCTCACTTTATTTTGTACATTTGCACTATGAGTAATTGTTCACTTTTTTTTTTTTTGATTAACAGAAAACAGTGATGTAGATGAGGAGACTGTGAAGGCAAATTCTCAGGGGTTTATTGGATGCCTCTCCTCAGTGCAGTTCAACCACATTGCTCCTTTGAAGGCTGCACTGCATCACAGAAACTCATCCCCTGTCATTGTAAAGGGACGCTTCACTGAATCCAACTGTGGTACTTTAACTGGAGCTGACTCAATGTCAAGTGAAACAACCCACTCATTTGCAGGTAGCATATGGTTATCACTTGTTCTGACCTCGGAAACAAAATCTAAATAGAGTATTCAACCTGAACTATCCCTCTTTTTCTTTTTTTTTTACATGTAGGTTAACATCTCAGGAGTACTTTGAAATATAATTCTCTTTCATATGTACTCAAGTTCTTTTTTTCTAGCCTCTCTTTTTCTCTGAATGTTTGTTTGTTTTTTTTCTGCATCAGTCTTCTTGATATGCTTGTGGACTCACAATATTGCCACTGTACCAGACTACATGAGCTGTAACTATGTGAGAATTTCTTGAAAATCCTTCTTCTATATATATTTTTTTTTTCCTGCTGCAGATCATTCTGGATCAATAGATGAAGGAGAGCCCTTAGCCAATGCAATCAGAAGTGACTCTGCAATTATTGGAGGTAATAGGCACTATAGCAACTCCACAGGAATCATTTTCCTAATAACCGTGAATCTTTCAATACTGAAGTGAAGTCAGCTTAGTTTTGTGTGCATAGGGAAATAAGTTTATTATAAATGGCAGCCAAAAACCAAGCACTGTTTTAAAATGCAATCAATAGCTTTCATATTTTCTTATTGCATAAATTTATGCCATCAGTATTTTTATGCATTGGAACATTCTGCTGAAACATGAGATGCTAAAGCAAATTTTCCAAACCTGCCTAATACTAGTGTCTCTGATTCGTAAAAGTACTTGAATAAGTTGTGACAAATAGCATATGTTTAAGAAAGAATAATCTTTGCTTCTCAATTATGCCAAATGTAATGGGTTAGGAACCTTCTCTCACACACACTATTTGAAATTACCCAGACTAAGTCAGACAGTTTTGGAAGTAAGATGAAACTACATTTACAGCATAGCAAAATTTACAAGAATAAACATATACACAAGCTAGAAATAATGCAGAACTCCTGACCATTCCCTCCCAGACAAAAGCAGTTTGCACAGACAGGCTCAAAGCTAACTGCCCCCCCTTCTCTGTTTCCAACTCATTCTGTCTCAGAAACCCACACATAAACAAAGTGGAAACCCATAGCTTACGTGATTAGTTGCTGAAATTAGACGTGAGATGTCAGAGCAGGTGGGAGGGAGTTAGAAGAAAGGTGATTAGATCAAGAAACCCAAAGCCTGGACAGAGAGAATTGAATGGGACAGTGTCCCAATAGAAAAAGTGCCCACACTGTTTATGTTTTAACTTTTTATCCCACTTAGCAAACCAATAAATGATAGAGACATCATCATTATTTTTTTTTCACAACCAGTGATCTAATTTCTCTCATTATAATATTCCAGTTAGCCTCAAACCAGCACACCAAAACCTACAATTTGTTATACAATCAGGTTCAAAATCTTCTTTAATAGACCTAAGCCACAGAGATATTTCTTGAGAAAATGTCCTTGAATGAGTCCTTTGACAGACTGAGACAATGGAAAGCAATGTACTCTTGGACAAATTATCACCTGAATTGAATAACAGCTTAAAAATACAATACATGTTGAAATGAAAATAATTGGTTTTGGTTTGAAATACCACTTCACTTTCATTTCCTTGCTCTTTCTTTTGGCCACATTTATAGGCTCAAGTACAGCTACAAATGATCATTATGGACATTTTTCAAAACACTTGTTTTTAACAAAGGAGTAAAGGGTTGGTGTTTGATTTATTTTTTTTCTTTGTTTTTTGGGGGTTTTGTTTTGTTTTCCCCAAGGAATGATACATGAATTGTCTTACGACAATCTTTCCTGTGAAAATTTCTGATGGTATTTACTTTTGCAATGAGGTAAGGAAAAGAAACTTCTTTTCACTCATGAAGATTGTATATTTTGCAATATAATTTCATTCCCCACTGGAATGGGCTGCCCAGGGAGGTGGTGGAGTCACCGTCCCTGGAGATGTTCAAGGCACGTTTGGACGTGGCACTTGGTGCCATGGTCTAGTCTTGAGGTCTGTGGTAGTGGGTTGGACTTGATGATCTTTGAGGTCTCTTCCAACCTTGCTATACTGTGATACTGTGATACTGTGATACTGTAATTCACTGTCTTGATTTCCATTAGTTACTTCAAAAGAAAGAGGGCAGAGGGAGGTAAAGGTCATCTTCTCTACTGTTTAAATTACAAGTTACTTTCCTTTATAAAGGTTTTAAAAGGCTCAGTAGACAGATTATGTAATGGGATTTGGCAAAATAAAGCTACCAAGACTTCTCACGGAGTATCAAACCATTAGGTCTATGGGAGGTAGAGTTAAGAAAAGACCCTACAGTCACCTGTTTGCCATTTGAATAATGGTACTGCTATGGTCAGTGCCTTTCAAAAGCACACTTCATAGTCAGTGACGTTTAACACAGTAGTGCAAAAGGTACTGAAATAACAGGTAATAAAACATAGAAGCTTCTTTGCTTGTAAAGTCTACTTTTGTCTTATAGTTCTATACTCACAAACTTTGAAAATATTGTCACTGAATTCAGTGAGATCAGAATTTAAACATAGGTTTTCTGAGTTCTATATTTCTAACTTAGTAAAAAAACTACTGTATCAAAAGATAAGTATTATTTTACATAAGTATCTGTACATAAAGATCACTTTATATACTAGGTAATTTAGCGTTAATAGGGAGTTTTCAAGTGTACTTTCAATAAAATAGTTTTTGAAGTTCAAGATAAAATATTTTTAGTCTTTTAAGAAAATAACCTCACCATTTTTTGTTTCTGAACTATGGTTGTTTAAAAATCAAAGAAAAACAAGTTGCACAACACTCAGTAAAAATTTAATGTAAGTACCTTTAAGTGAGTATTACTGAGAATTGCACCAATTCAGCTGCCTCAAAGCATGTCTGTAGACAAGCCTTTAAAAGGATAATGTACTGTGATTGTGAAACAAAGGAATAAATAAGAACAAGATATGCTTGGAGCCTATTCCAGAAAAGAAGATAGGTCAGAAAAAAAACCTTGTATTTCTACCATTAAGCATGGCTGCTTATATTACAGAAAAAAAAATGACAAATGATGAATTATGGATGGTCTGATTTAATTTACAGATTTAAAGAAGCATGTATTTTTGGTTTTGTTGCTGTTGTGGCCAAATCATGCATCAGATTGCCCCATCATCTGGTGCAGCTGGCACTGCACTAAAGCTATTTCATGAACTGTCCATAATATTTTTCTTCTTCCTGCAGCCTAGTCATGTGTTCTGCTCCTTTGACAAGCATTTTCTGTTTCCGTTTGGTTTCATTTCTCCCCAATTTGTCTCCTGTTCGACCTGTGTTTCATGAACTTGAGGGCCTGAGATCATCATGAGAGGATGAATAAGAAAAAGAGGAGATGGGCTCAAAATCTGTAAGGTCATGATTATTTATATGGGAAGCTTTTGAGAAAGAAACTCATACTATTTCACACAGAACAGAGAGAATCCCAATTTTTAGTATTTCAGTATTTTAAACAGTGTCTATTCATTACAGTGATGCAGTTACATAAATGTGAGCCTTGGCTAATGTAGATCATGAAAACCTCTTTAACTTGTTATCAGTCAAATGGGAGTTGGGATTTTCTTCCAGGAGGCAGAATGAACACCAAAATTTCTGTCAATCTGACCTGGTGATAGGTGACTATAAACACTCACCAATTTCCTTTATAAATGCTCCTTATTAGCTGCATTCTTTTGTCAGAACCATACATCCGTGGTCTGAACTAATTTATGTGTATTACTGAATATGAATTAGACTAATTCTGTGAAGTCATTTTAGCTGCTAGGAGTCTGAAGCTTGAACTTTACAGTTTACTCAGGCAGACCTAACAAAGGACTTGGTTCAGAATTCTGGACTGGCACATTTGTTCTCACTCGGTTTTGCTGTGTCTCTGCTATCCAGATTCCTTCCCCACAACTGGAACAATGATAAAACTGATTGGCAGATGAAAGACGATGATGGGACATATGTCCCTTTCCTTCCTGGCATGAGAAAGAGTCCTAAGTGACAAGAGTGACTGAAAAAAAGTAAAGTTAAGGAAAAGGCAAAGATCATAGTAGTGCCCTTTGTGTCATCCCATTATCTGAGATGACACAAAAGTCACTGAAAGTCTCTGAAGAACAACTCCACAAATCTACAGTGGCTTCAGTTCGCAGCCTGGTAGAGAGATGAGGGCTAGTGGTGAAGTAGGAAAAACACACTCTTTTATCTGTACTGCTGTAAGGCGTCTACTGGATTTCCATTCAAATTTTTTAAAAGTTATAATATTTGATAGAGATGTTTTGGGTTTTTTTGTTTTTTTTTGGGTTTGGGATTTTCAATTTTGCTTTGTTTTTTGTTGGTTTTTGTTTTTTTTTTTTTTTTAGTAATAGTAGTGTGCAGAATTTCAAAACAATTACCGTGAAGCTTATAGTACAGTGCCGTTCTGGTTTGAATAGTTACCATTTATTATCTCCTGGTCTTCCCTTCAACCTCCCCCATTACGTGACAGAGTCATTCCTTCTTTATCTTGCTCTCTGGCCCGTGAATTTTTATTCGTCTCTTCTTTCTCTTAACTTTTTTTTTTTCTCTTATTTTAGGTGTTATAGCAGTTGTGATATTCATCATACTTTGCATCAGTGCCATAGCCATACGGATTTATAGAAAAAAAGGCATATACTCCAAAAATGAGGCAAAAGGACCTGAAAATGAAGGCAGTGGTGAATCTGCACTGAAAAGTGAACTCAGCATGCAAAACACAGCCAATGAAAATCAAAAGGAATACTTCTTCTGATCAGTATTCACAATTTAATTTAATATATTAATGTGAGTCTGACTTTCTTCCTAAGCCAGGGGCTCTCAGTGGACTTATAAAGCTCTTGCACTCTACAGAAAATGCAATGGATTTGAGACTTAACTATACTGCATATGTTCAGTCTCAGTGATTGCTACAGGGGGCCTCTTTAAATTACATGCATTCCTTAGCTATTATACCGTAAATACATTTTATGTAACAGTGAATTAGATATTGTAACCAATTTAATTGTTGGTAGTTTCCAACTGTTCTGATGTGACCTTCTACAACTGAAGCCTAACGTACATACTGAATATGATTGTTGAATGGGAAAACCGTTACGATTCCTCTCCTTTTCTTAAAATCTTGTTCAAGGTGAAAGATGAATTCTAATACTTTATTACAAAAATAATTCTGCTGTGTTACATTATAGTGATCCCTTTTACTTCCTTAAACTGAAAATGCCTTTTGAACTACTGTTGGCTGATGTCAGCATCTGTTTGTGAACCATGGAGTTTGCTGTCCAAAACAAAGTGTATGTCTTTACTGTAGGACTTGGTGAATATCTTTGCTAGCCCATCTCTTAAACAAGCCCAGCAGGACATAAAATTCAAGTGTGTATTGAAATTATGTAAAATCTCTTCCTCAAGTTTTTGCTTATGATCATGTTTTGCTTATGATCAAGTGATGGCACCAAAAGACTTATGCACTTTTGGGGTATGTTAAATAAAATTAGGGTCACAAAAGGCTAAATATTTGCTTGGACAGATCAAATAATGTATTTACAATAGTTAAATTATTGTAACTGAAGCGACCAAAACATAATCAATTTTATTGTCCCTGGAAAATAGGAGTGCTTCTCTCAGAACTAGTGTTCCTTACACTATTTGTGACACATTCTCTGAAAATATTGCATCTACGACCTGCTCCAGACCTCGAGATTAAGTTATTTTAAATCACAGGAATTAGTACGAATATTACAACAATAGAAGCAGGACATTTTATGTCTAGTGCAATGGCTGCAACAATTTCGTTCTTCACCCTTAATAGTATCTGTTTTACCTCTGCAAGTTAAGGTGTGATCATAAAAATTAAACTAGTCCTTAATAACCTGACAGGTTGAATGACAACTGTCTATAATATTTAGTATGGACTCCTTCCATGGACTTTTCTGTAACTCAGGCTCCTGTGTCTCAAGAGGCTTTCCCTTCCCATGACAAAAATGTCCATATTCACCTTTTTGTGTCACTTATATTAACAAATCTGTCATCACTGACGAGTCCCAGCCAACTTCTTTTTTAACTATGTGAGATGTAGTAACCACATGGGACAGAACGTGTATGATGATGTTGATTATAATACATTAGATCATCAAAATGGACATTTTGTTTGAATGATAAAAGACAGAGTTATCCATATAGTATCTGAAAGGGTATCCACATTAGGAAAAAATAGAAGCATGGAAACCTAACTTTACAATGGATTGCTTTTTGTTCTCTTTCTCTTTTATTGTGTGTCCTGGTAGAGAGAAAAGTCTCTGCCTTGACTTTGTTTTCTTCTGAACAAGTAATTATTTTATTTTATTGTTCCTTCTAACTTATAAAGCATCAGAATGAAAAAGCTGAGAAAAACCCTAATTTCATAGTGGAATTTAAAATGAAGGTGGGGTCTATGTGAGTGGGGAGAGTATAAATACCTGTGTGAATAGCACATTATTATATTCAAGGCCTTTTTAAGGCTATTTATTATGTTAAGGAGTCTAAGGGGAAAACAGAAATTTGTTTTTTTGAATGCATACTTATCTGCAGATTTGTAGCATACAATGATTATGTCTCCCTGACAATGATTATGTTCATTTTCATCCATAGGAAGAGTGATGATATATTCATCATCTGAATCCAAAATATATGAGTTTATAGTCAATGAAGCAGCATTTTCCATTACTTGCTGCATTTCTATGGTAGCACCAAAGTGCGCTGAGGCATCATGCAACATTGTGCTGTTTGGTTTTGATTTTCTGTTTCAATGTGTGACCTTTCACCCCTCTGTTAATAAACACTTTTTAAAATAAACTGATGAAAATATTTTTTAAAAATTTGTATTTAAATATATTAAAACCAACAACAATATACTGATTTTTTTTTTTAACAGTAAAAATATGTAGAAGTGCACATAACCTACTGGTGAGTGTGGTTATTTATGGATATATTGAGTGCTGATGTAATTAATTTACTACCTGTGGGACCCCAGGTGTGGTAAATAATAGGATGTTTTGCTGGCCTTCAGATCTAAATGAGAACAGGTGGGAGGTTGGTGGTAAGGGAATGCTATATGTGGAAATCCAGGGCATGGTAAACAATAAGATGCTTTGCCAAACACTCAATCTGTGCGAGAATGGATGGCAGGATGGTGATAACAGAATGTCATATCACTGGAATGGATGGGAAAGCAGGTGAGGACAGCCACTTGTTAGAGCGAGAGTGTAAACAATGGATTTGAGAATTGGTAGGCTGTGGGAAAGGGAAGTAAAACATGTACAAATCTCTTAATAAATAGCTGTCTGTCCCACAGGCTGGGCTATTTGCCCACCTGCAGCAGTGGTTACCTCTACACAAACTAGTCTATCAGTTTTTATTTCAGCTCATTGTCTTGGGAGAGGCAGGATCAGGCCAAATAAATTAAATGACACTCACAAACAGAAGAAACAACTATCCACTGAAACATTTTCCATATCAAATATATATTTTTAAGTACATTAAATATAAATAACAGCATGTGCATTGGTACATTTTTAAAAGTTAGAGTGGCCACTAGCCACAAAATAATTATCAGTATGTACTCAACATTTATTACATAGATATGATGTATTTAAATTTTGAGAAAACATTTTCCAGTACATTCACTGTTGTATAGATGACTAGTATGTAAGAAGCTTAACACATGCCTTAACATGAAGTGTACTAATAGCCAAAATAAATTTACAGTGCCATTACTCATGAGAGTGACATACAAAGAAAAAAAAATACAAGTGATGGAATTCTTGGTAAGAATTAGCTACATAGATTAGTATACATTAAACCTGCTATGAGATAAAATCAGAAGATGCAACTATTACCATCCAGTAGAAGACTGGTAAGAAGATATCCTTTTGAAATAAAATTAATTACCTTGAGAAGTAATAGTAACAATTCACATTCAAGGTAGATAGTAACAATTCACAGCCAAGGTAGAGTTGTAGACTTGTAAGAGTTGATGTCACAGGGAAAGAATGTTCTCTGTAACAGAAAAATATTGACTAGTCTGTTAATTTAACACTGAAAAAAATGTGCCCTAGTCTCTGGGATACAATTCACATTCTCTGGAATGAACATGCAGAAATGCCTCAATTTGATTAAACTGAGCTCCTAATTATGCAGACAAAAGTATAATGAATCTATAGAGTTTCTGATCATTTAGTGAGACTGTGCATTAGCAAGGACTACAAATGAAAAATCCTACAGAAATTAGAACTGAATAAAAAGCTGCATGTATGAAGATATTGAAGCAATTTCAGTGGTGGTTGGTTGGTTGCTGGTTGAGTGGTTGGTTTGGTTTGGTTTGGTTTGTTTAGTACACATTAGATCATGCTTTAAAGAGTAAGGAAAAAGCATGAACTTCTCTTTAAATTTATTTTTTTCAGAAGCTTCACTTGGGGCTTTTTGGTGGGTATGGGAAGGAACAGTTTAATGACTTGCTTATACAAAGTGCTAAAGCTGCTAATTTGAGAAACAGAAGCAAAAATCAACAGGTGCTTGTAGACTGTGCTTTGCTAAGAAGCCATGCTTATCCTCATTCTTGAAATTTTTGAGAAGAACTGGCACTATCCTATGTATATTTTTCCAAATCTCTTCATCTGTGATCTTACTATTTTTCAGAAAGGAACCAAACACCACAACTGGATTGAAAGGACATAGGTGTTTTCCTTCAAACACTGATGTAAAATTAATTAATTGAATATGGATTTCTAACTTCCATCTATGATGAAGTTCTGATGTTGCTAATGTTTTATACAAATAACACTGAATAAATCATGCCTAAATTCCATATTAAATAGCATGGTTAATCGACAGTAAAAATCTCCACAAGGACATGAGTAAATTTGCAAGCATGCACACACACACACACACACACACACACAAGTGTACGTAAAAGAGCTATGTGGTCAGAGCGAAGATTTTTAGATTTTACCATTTCCTTTGAACTATACCAAACACTGAAAAGCAATCTGGAGTTCAGAAGCATCACCCTTTCTAACGCTGGGAAATTGTGTAGCTCATTTCACAAAATATTTAATATTTCACAGGATGTTTTCAGGGAAATAAAAAGATTAAAATTTGTATTTTATTGAAGAATGGTAAGAAGTATACAATCAGGTTGCTGATGGTAAAAGATTGTAATATCTCTAACACAGGCAGCACTGTAGTCCATTCCTTTCCCCTCCACTGTATTGAAATCCAGGCCTTGGGAAGTCATGTGACTGATAGCAAAGTATAGATTAATTGTACCAGTACAGGTTAGGGGTTGATCAGCTCCATGGAAAAGGACCTGGAAGTCCTGACAGACAGCAAGTTGACACTGTTTGCCATAGCAAACTCCTGGCCAAGCTGGCAGCCCATGGCTTGGACAGGGGTACTCTGTGCTGGGTTAGGAACTGGCTGTATGGCCAGGCCCAGAGAGTGGTGATGAATGGAGCCACATCCAATTAGTGGCCAGTCGCTAGTGGTGTGCCCCAGGGATCAGTGCTGGGCCCAGTCTTGTTTAGTATCTTCACTGATGATGTGGATGAAGGGATTGAGCCATCATCAGTAAGTTTGCAGAAACCAAGTTGGGAGCATTTGTTTATGTACTAGAGGGTGAGAGGGCTCTGCAGAGGAACCTG
>WBNM01017142.1:16101-32429 GCA_013399055.1 Ramphastos sulfuratus | reverse complement strand
GTGGAGGAGAGAAAAAAAAATCCAAACTTCTTAAAGGTCACTATGTAAAGCAATACTTTTGTGTCAAATGTTTCTGCAGCTCTGGACACTCTCTAGAGGTCACCTATAATTGAACATAGCAAGAAAATGTCATATCTTGTCATCTTGTCACTTGTTCTTTATCTCTTGGGGAGGGTAGCTTTCCTCTTGCCACACTCCCCCTCTTTCTTTCGCATTTAAGAAGTTCTATTTCAGTGTATCTTGTTAAACAGTGTTTGAGGTGATCCTGTAAGTACTTTTTTTTTCCCCCTCTCCACAGCAGAGAAACTGATCAATATTTTTTTTGCCCTGATAACATTTTAGAAAACAGTAGTGTTACAGTTTTGTCCTCTAGGAGTTGTTGGTGGATTTTTTTGTTTGCTGTTGTTTTGGTTGGTTGGGTTGTGGTGGTGGTAGGTGTGCGTGTGTGTGCTGTGGTTTGGGGTTCTATTTTGTGTTGGTTTGGTGGGTTTTGGTTTGTGGGGTTGTTTTGGGTTTTATTTTTTTGCTTTTTTTTTTTTTTTTTTTTCTTTTTTTAAGAATCTTTAACCTCCAGCTCCAGTTACATCCAGGATGACTTATATTTTGTTGTCTAGGCTCAAGTTACATTTAAAAGCTTAAAAAGACCTGGATGCCAGCAGGTGGATAGTATAATTTGTCATGGCTCTGTAGACATCAGTGTCAGTTTCTACAGATAGAAACTTNCTAGATGATCCTTGATGTCCCTTCCAACCTTACCATTCTATGATTCTTTTGCCCAGTTAATTAGGAAGTGCACCCAAAATCTTCCTCAATCTATTATCTTAATACATGAGAGCAGTCCTCCTGTAACATGAGCAGAAGAGCAATCCAGGCCATGATTCTATGATTCTATGGTGAAGGAATGGGAAGCTGGGCAGAAACATCTAGAAACAATCTATGCATGGTCTAGTCTCGAGGTCTGTGGTAATAGGTTGGACTTGATGATCTTTGAGGTCTCTTCCAACCTTGCTTATACTGTGATACTGTGATGCTCCCACACTTCCCTTCAGCAAGTGGCACAGATGGGGTTCATCTCAAGTGCCATTACATGAGCTTGTATGATCTGAGAAACATCATGAGAGTTCTGGATGGATATAGGTTTGTGGGAAGAACTGGCAAGGAAAACAGAAGTGGGATGATAGTGCTGTGTGCAAAGGAGCAGCACAAATGCACAGAGCTTTGCTGTTGAATGGGT
The DNA here is from genome assembly GCA_013399055.1 of Ramphastos sulfuratus. Taxonomy (NCBI): domain Eukaryota; kingdom Metazoa; phylum Chordata; class Aves; order Piciformes; family Ramphastidae; genus Ramphastos; species Ramphastos sulfuratus. Next base: position 31,195 of record WBNM01017142.1, on the reverse strand, counting down.
GATGGCTGTTTGACAATTTATGTGAGATCATGGAGATCTGAAGGGGGCCTACACTAAGGCTGGGGAGGAATTATTTACAAGGTCTTGCAATGATAGGATAAGGGGCAATGGGTTTAAACTGGCAGAGGGGAGATTGAAACCGGATGTTAGGAGGAAGTCCTTTGCAGTGAGGGTGGTGAGACACTGGCACAGGTTGCCCAGGCAGGTTGTGACTTCTCCTTCCCTGGAGGTGTTCAAGGCCAGGTTGGATGAGGCCTTGAGTGAGCTGTACTAGTGGGAGGTGTCCCTGCCTATGGCAGGGGTTTGGAACTAGATGACCTTTGAGGTGCCTTCCAACCTTACCATTCTATGATTCTATGAAGAGGGACATTTCAAAAAATCCCAGTGTGTTAAAGACTAACTAAAGTCTTGGAACTTTATAGCTTACATGACAAGTGATGTTTTATGTGTTACTATAAAACATTCTGGAGGCCCTGGCCAACATTCTGAGTCAAGGCCACAGGTTTCTGAAGGCATTATTCTTTCTAACTGATGCAGTTGAGAATGGATTTTGGTGAGTTGTTTTTTGGTGATTTTGTTTGTTTGTTGGATGGATTTTGTGTTTGTTTGGGTTTTTTTTTTTAAAGCAATCTCTCTAACCAAAGTTTTAAATAGTTTGTGTTTTTAAGTAAAAGTGCATGTTCGTTCCTACTTGTGCCGTAACATTTTTATGCCACATTTGCAAATTACAAGCTAATTTCTTGTGAGATATAAAACTCTAGAACCAAATTGTATTTCAAGCAAACGTGAATGAGAAGACAAAGTCCAGAAGATTGCCAATAGCATTTGTATATGGGCAATTACGTGAAGCTCTTTCATGTTGCAGTGTCTGTGGATAACAAAGCAAATTTATTCACATGCAAATTATTCAGATCCATTTGGTACAATTTTTACCATTTATACATTAATGATGATGTACATAACAGCTGTGCAAAAAAAACCCTCTTTTTCCCTTTTTTTTTTTTTTTTTTTTTTTTTTTTTTTTTTTTTTTGTAATTTNTTTCATTGAAAAGGTTATCAAACGTTGGAATGGTCTGCCCAGGACAGTGGTGAAGTCACTGTCCCTGGAGGTGTTTAAGAAGCATGTGGTGCTTAGGGACATGGTTTAGTGTTGGCCCTTCAGACCTGGGTCAAAGGTTAGACTGGATGATCTTTGAGGTCTCTGGAGTTCAAGTGGTGTGTGGACCTAGCCTAGTGTTGATCATTCAGTGCTGGGTTGAAGGTTGAAGGAAGTCTCTTTCAAGCAGATATATTCTATGACTGATTTATGAGGTCATGTGTTGATATGATAAGAGGCAAGCCTTTCAGCAAAGAATATTTCCTAACATCCAGCCTGAACCTCCACTGGTGCAGCTTGAAACCATTTCCTCTAGTCCTGTTGCTTGGCGCCAAGGAGAAGAGGTTGTCCCCCTCCNCCTCCTTGCTCCAACCTCCTTTCAAGTAGTGATAGAGAGTGCTAAAGTCTCCAGTCAGCCTCCTCTTCTTCAGACTGAACAACCTCAGCTCCCTCAGACCCTCCTTGTAGGTGATGTGCTCCAGGCCCTTCATGACCCTCACTGCCCTTCTCTGAACATGTTCCAGCGCTTCAACACCCTTCCTATAGTGTGGGTCCCAGAAATGAACACAATACTTGAGGTGTGGCCTCACCAGTACTGAGTATGGAGGATGATCACCTCCCTGTTTCTGCTGGCCACAATGTTTTGTTTTTGTGGGGGTTTTTTTGTGTTTGTTTTTTTGTTTATTTGTTTGTTTTTGTTTTACTGATTTTTTTTGTTTGTTTTTGCTTGTTTGTTTTTGTTGGGTTTGGAGGGGTTTTTTTTTTGGTTTTGGGTTTTTTAATCTGTTTCATGGGAAATTGTCAGAAAAAAAATAAGTTTTTATTTGATTTGGAACAAGAACAAATTTTGAAATGCTGTTTTTCATTTAAATAAGAAGTAACATCTTGCACAGCTCCAGTGATAACTCTCTATGAGATAAAGGCTAAGTGTAGACATTTGAAAATGTGATTTTTGGCAGTAGAGCAAATAACATTTGAAAGTATTCCAGTCTTTAAAAGCTTATTCATGATTACTGGCTACTAGAACAGTTCTTAAGATGTCTCAGGACTCAGTCACTTGCATAAAACTAAATATTTTGTTTGAAGATAATTCTCTATACCCACGAGGGGTTTCACTAGGAAATATAGAAGATATATACAATTAATATACATGGAAGAAAGCTGACCTTACTATCATTAATAAAGAAGGGAGATCCAGGAGAAAGGCAGGAACAAATGAAGGAAACACTGATGTGAGACAACTGAGCTGTTCTGAGGATTTTATGATTTCTCAGTTTGAATGCTTTAGAAACTGTTAGCTTTCACAGCTGTGGGAAATAAAGGTGAAGTAAACCCACATTTGCCTCCCAGATAAGCTCTCTACATTTTAAGGCTTATAGAGATATGGAGTGAGTTCTTCTAAGAGGCTGACACACAAAAGCCTTGAGTTGCTACAATGGTTAATGTGTTTTGAAGTGACTGAGATACTAAGCCCTGTCGAAATTCCTGTGAGAGCAGATGCTTTATTTTGTGGTAGAGTAACTCATAGAAAAATATCTCAAATTTTGCTAGTGAGGAACTAGAAAACATCCACCAGCAGATTTCATCAACCTCCACTAAAATTTAAAACTAAAAGTAAACAAAATAAACCAAATGAGAGCCTATGATGAAGTCATGGTTGCTACTGTGATCTACTTCCAGTTTGGTCATTTAATGTAAAGATAAGGTATAATTTGGTCAGTGTCCTGGACTCTTACATGACTTTCACTAAACAGCTCTACTCTCACATTTTCATCTCTTCATAGTATTATGCAAGCACACAGTTATGCAAAAAAATTATCTGTGAAATAAATCAGATGGATTACTATGTCCTTCAGTTACTTTCCCACTGGTACAGAATGCTCTATTTGTAGTGTGACTGCACTATCATTTCACCCAATAACCTGCACTGCAGAAGCGTTAGCAAACTAATAGAGACTAAGAGTCCCACAGGTAGGGTGGTTTTTGTTTCACTGTTGAAATAAATTATATTTAAATTGTATCTTTCAGAAAAGAACAGCTAAAATTTCATCTTTTGCATTGCAAGGTGACATAAATTTTCTGAATGGGATTCTCCCACAACTGCTCTAGTCCCTACCCTCCCTTCCCCTCCTCCCAACCTTCCTGCCCCTCTCCCCCACCACCATTGAAATCTCATTACAAAAACTTTCACCAGTTTTTTTCCAACATACAAAGACATTTTCCAGGGCTGCCTAAATTCCTTAACCAGTCTTGCATCCTAAAGGTAGAATAACACAATAATATGTTTGACTATATATAGGGAACTATGATTCTCTGTTTTTATATCACAGTATCAGCAAGGTTGGAAGAGACCTCAAAGATCATCGAGTCCAACCCATTACCACAGACCTCAAGACTAGACCATGGCACCAAGTGCCACGTCCAAACCTGCCTTGAACACCTCCAGGGACGGTGACTCCACCACCTCCCTGGGCAGCCCATTCCAGTGGGGAATGACTCTCTGAGTGAAGAACTTTCTCCTCACCTCCAGCCTAAACCTCCCCTGGCACAGCTTGAGACTGTGTCCTCTTGTTCTGGTGCTGGTTGCCTGAGAGAAGAAAGCAACCTCCTGCTGGCCACAACCACCCTTCAGGTAGTTGTAGACAGCAAGAAGGTCTCCCCTGAGCCTCCTCTTCAGCAGGCTAAACAATCCCAGCTCCCTCAGCCTCTCCTCATAGGGCTTGTGCTCGAGGCCTCTCACCAGCCTCGTTNCCTCTTGGCACAGAGGTGTGCAGAGGGGCAGGCAGGATCTCTTGCAGATGTGCAGAGAGCATGATGTTGGTGGCACTTCTCACCACGTCATGAGGCAATACCTTCTCCTGGTAAACTTGAGGCATTTAAGTTTCCAGGTAGTTCAAGCCCAAAACATCAGGGCTAAGCTGGTCTGAAGCATGAGGCAGAGCAGAACATGTTGTCCAAGCCAACAGCAGTGAGGCAGAGCACACTGTCTGAGCAGAGCAACACACACTGAAGCAGAGCAGTGAGACAGAGGCAGCTCCATGAGGCAGAGGCAACACAACTTCTTTCAACTTAACTCCATTTATATTATTTGCCTGAGTGTAATGGCTCCTTTGGCCACAGAGATTGACCGATCAAAATAGCATTTGCAAAACTGGCCATATTAGGTGAAACCAGGGCTTGCTTACCCTGATTTGGGCAAGACACTAACAAGTACATAAACACCCATGGGTACCTGTTTATCACTTTGGGAGGGGATGTAATGGCCCAGGCCTTTGTTTTCCTCCTGCCCTTCCTTCCCCCATCAGCAGAAGGGTGAGGCAAGCCAGGACATCCAATAGGCCTATTAGCCTTCCACCACAGTAACAAATCAAGCTTATACTGTGTTTTGTCTATATTAGAAATAGACAGTGTTGAAATTGAGTTCTCATTTGCAATGCATGGTAAAGGCTACTGTGAATATCCAAGACATAAGTAATCCAAGAAATATTTCCATACATATATATATTTAACTGGTAAAGAAATGTGCTTTCTTCTGATTTCTGTTCTTTTTACAACTATGACCACGAAAACCCAACATATCTAATTTCAATTTAAAACTCTTTGGGAATTTTACATATTTCAGAATACAGAACATTTGCACCATAATGTTCTCTTTGGGTACTAAATGCTTTTTTTATCCAAAAGAAAAACTGAAACAAAGCAAAGGTAATAGTCTAAGCTAAAGGGAAAAAAAAAGGACACTGCTTTGGCATACTGTTCGTATCTGATCAAAGTCCCTTTAGCAGAATTTTCTAAGGGAATTAATGTGCTTAAATATTACTAATCTGAATTGTTTTCATCTTTCTGTGCCTCAGATTCTCACCAGTAAACTATGGAAATCCTCTTTGTTTTTTCAGTTTATATTTTTTCTCTGCTGTTGCTTTTCCATAATAAGTCCTGAACATCATCTCCTTAGAAGATAACTGATACAGGTAGTTTAATGTCTTAGAAAATCATAGCTAGATTAATCCTTGGGGAAAGCAAACAAACAAACACAACCACAAAAACCCCACAGAACAATAACAGATAAACTCTTCTCTCTATATATTGCAATGTTAAAATGAAATTAACAAGAATAATATAGATATGGCCATAGTAAAAATTCAGATTAGATTATTTACAACAGACACAGAGCAGAAGGCAGTTTTAAGACATATTATAACTGTTTTCCTATTATTTAGACAACTGGAAGATGATATAAACTGATAATTGACTATCAGAATCAGAAAAGCTGAGTTCATCTAAAGTGAATGTCAGTCATAATTCATCTTAGCAACAAAATCCAACCATTGATTTTTTCTACATGTACTTTCCCCCTTATGTTCCCATATACACAGCATTTATGTGCAGGCAACCTAAAAACCAGTTGCTTTTCTTTTTTTTCCTCCCTCATTTCTGTGGCCACAGGATTTTTCACAGTATCACAGTATCAGCAAGGTTGGAAGAGACCTCAAAGATCATCAAGTCCAACCCATTACCACAGACCTCAAGACTAGACCATGGCACCAAGTGCCACGTCCAAACGTGCCTTGAACACCTCCAGGGACAGTGACTCCACCACCTCCCTGGGCAGCCCATTCCAGTGGGGAATGACTCTCTCAGGGAAGAACTTTCTCCTCACCTCCAGCCTAAACCTCCCCTGGCACAGCTTGAGACTGTGTCCTCTTGTTCTGGTGCTGGTTGCCTGAGAGAAGAAAGCAACCTCCTGCTGGCCACAACCACCCTTCAGGTAGAAGTTTCCAGTGTAAACTGCCTTTTCTTTTACCACATTTCTTATATTGACCCTGGACTGAAAATTTGTCATATATTATTAACTTCTTAAAAAGAATAGTAGAGTTCCTTCCTGGTCCTTAGCTTGCATGTCATTTACTCTTTCATTTCCTTTACTCTTTCCTTCTGCACACATTTAGTTGATATTGCCTTATCGTTTTAAGGATTGATTTTTTTTTTCAGACACTTCTGTACAAATTCCCCTTGTTTGTCACCACGAGTAGTATTGGTTGTGCATTAAACCATTATTTCATTCAGAGCAGGGCATTTGATCTGAATAAAAGGCACAAGGGAAAAAAGAAGCTTGGATAGTCATATGTATGTGAATTGCCAGGTCTAACACATTCAAAATAACTTAAAAGATGGCTGCACTCTGTTAGAAAGTTCATATTCCTTGGCATGCTCTCCTGTACCATTTGCTGCATTAACAGTGTCTTGGCTCAGAGCCTTTTGCGTTAACTGCTGATGCTGCAGGCTTGTTTCACTCAGAAATGTGGTCTGACCTTTTTAAGTGCATGTCAGAGATAAGAAGTTATGAGAATCTCTGAATAAAAATTCAGTTATGTTTGCAAACAAATTTGAAAGATTAATTAGGTAAAGGTGTAATAAGAAATCATTAAAAAAATAAAATTGCAATCATAATAAAAAAATGGATGCTTAGTTCAATACCATGGAATTAAAATAGATTCAGTTTTCATTTTAATCTGTTGAAATTTTAAAAAATCTCTAAAGTATGTAGTTTATTTTGCCAAAAAGCCTACATAGACATGGCTGGCACATTGCACTGTCATTTCATCTTCAGGCCAAGTTAACTGCCTTTAAATTGTCTGTAGCCTTAAAACTCCAGCAAGTGCAGGACAGATTCTAGTGAGTTTGCCAGCACTAAACTTTCTAACAAAGTGCATCTGGTTTGTCTGGTAAAATAAACTGTTGATTGTGCTATATTTGAAGTACTTGGCTTAAAGTACCTCCTTAGACATTAAATATCAATCTGCCTGACACATTACTTAAATAATTTTAACTATAGTGATTTCCCTTAGCAAAATGCTTCTTTCTGTGCAGTATGTCTTCAGTTTATCCTTGCTACCTTTGAAATCATTGCTACATTGCCTGATGATGATTTGCCTTAAGTTCTCCCTTCTGCTACTGAAGTCAGGTCTATCACTGACCTCAGTTCTCCACTCTGAGAAGTAGTTCAGTTTGTTTTTAGAAAACTGCTATTGTATGCTCTAATTAGAATTTAATGGTAATATGCTTCACCCATCACCTTCACTCAGCTTTTTCTTATAACAGACTGCCCCACCTTCAGAAAAAAAAATTAAACACTGTTTTAATCTCCTGAGAAAAATTGAATATCTTATTCCCTCTCCTTCAGCTTCAATATTCCTGCCTACAGTACAGACAACAGAGAATCATTGTTGCTACAAGCTTCCTAAGCCCTATCAGACTCACATCTTCTTTCTATCCATAGAGACAAAGAAAGGAAAAACTACCTGTGCACAGTAATACACATCCTGAGAATCTGCTTAATGGCTTTGCACACAATGAACTACTGAGGATAATATTGCAATCCAACTTACATCACTTTGAGAAAACAGAATGGCAAACAGAGGTCTGATTAGGACTCTGGAGAAGGGTCAGGCTTTTAAACAAGTGAAAGATCAAAATAAAGAGCAGATAGTGAAAGAAAACAGAAGAAATGCAAACTATATATATAAAATACTTCATGGTCCAGAGGAGGGGCATGAAGATGCTCAGAGGGCTGCAGCAGCTCTGCTATGAAGACAGGCTACAAGAGTTGGGGTTCTGCAGCCTGGAGAAGAGAAGGCTTCCAGGAGACCTTAGAGTAGCCTTCCAGGATCTGAAGGGGGCCTACAGGAAGGCTGGGGAGGGACTATTGACAAGGTCTTGTAATACCAGGACAAGGGGCAATGGGTTTAAACTGGCAGAGGGGAGATTTAGACTGGATGTTAGGAAGAAGTTCTTTGCAGTGAGGGTGGTGAGACACTGGCACAGGTTGCCCAGGGAGGTTGTGGCTGCTCCCTCCCTGGAGGTGTTCAAGGGCAGGTTGGATGAGGCCCTGAGTGAGCTGTACTAGTGGGAGGTGTCCCTGCCTATGGCAGGGGTTTGGAACTGGATGATCCTTGAGGTCTCTTCCAACCTTACTGTTCTATGAATCTATGATTCTATATTACCCATTCGTTCTGCTGAGCTATATAAAAACAAGAACATAAACAAAGTTAAGTCAGTCTCTGCCTGGCTCTTGCTGTATTAACTCTTCTGCCTGAACTTGCATATTCTCAACTAATCATTCTGCTTCTAATACCTCTCACTGACCTTTCCAGCTCACCCTGCAGGTAAGGGAGATTCTGAGGTAAGGGAGAGGGTGGAAAGAAGGAGAGGGGTTGGTTGGAAGCTCCTCTTTGGCAGTCTGGCTTCTAGGAGGGGGTTTGTTTTTCTGTATTACCTTTAACTTGTATATTACTGTATATAGTTGTAAATATCTGTAATATATTGTATTTATATGGTTATAAATTGTGCTAAGCTGTAAATACAAAGCTTCATTCCTTAACTTCCAGCTGGCTGAGTTAGTCTGGTTAATTTAGTGGTGGTGGGGGAGGCTCCAAAACCACTACAGGAATATAAGATAAAGGAATCTGATACAATCAGCCTGTTGAATTTAGAGCTTTCTGAAGAGAAGGTCTTAAGGATTGTATTTTAAGACAGTGTTGTAACAGTATGAAAAATATTCTTCAGAGGGATGCTTTTTTATCACTATGGACTGAGTGTTTTATTTTTTATACTGTTTGCAGAATTTTTGCTTTTTGGAAAAAAAAAATTAAAGGTGTTTTTGTTTTTTCATTCTCTATGGGATGGAAGAGCATACAAACCCACACAATTTCTTACAGAATGTAAATGCTCATTGAACTGTCATGTTCACTACTTATTTAAACACTTCTTTTTTCCTTTTTTTTTTTTTCAGAGACATTATGTGAATCTCTCATAACTTTTTTCCTGCCAAGCTTCAGAACAATCTGTAGCAAGATGAATCATAGTATCATAGAATAATTTAGATTGGAAAGAGCTCCTGGAGATCATCTGGTATAACCTCATGCTGAAAGCAAGCCAGCTTCAAAGTTAATGTGGATTGTTCAGTGCCTCATCTGGCTTGGTTTTGACCATCTCCAGGATAGCAACTCCACAGCCTCCTTGGGAAGCTTTTTCCAATGTTTTTACCATGCCTTTAATTGAGCTGAGATAATGATGTTTGGAGCAGGAGTTTGTTACTATCCTTCTCCTTGTACAGAAGGATATGAGGTATTCTATTCACAGATTTTCATCTTCCTAATATTTTTTTTTCCTTTTTCTAACTCAAATGATTTGTCTTTAGCTTTTGTAGAATTCATAACATACTTTATATTACATTCCTCCCCTAAAGGAGGAGGAGAGGCTGAGGGAGCTGGGATTGTTTAGCCTGGTGAAGAGGAGGCTCAGGGGAGACCTTATTGCTGTCTACAACTACCTGAAGGGTGCTTGTGGCCAGGAGGAGGTTGCTTTCTTCTCTCAGGCAACCAGCACCAGAACAAGAGGACACAGTCTCAAGCTGTGCCAGGGGAAGTTTAGGCTGGAGGTGAGGAGAAAGTTCTTCACTGAGAGAGTCATTCCCCACGGGAATGGGCTGCCCAGGGAGGTGGTGGAGTCACCGTCCCTGGAGGGGTTCAAGGCAGGTTTGGACGTGGCACTTGGTGCCCTGGTCTAGTCTTGAGGTCTGTGGTAATGGGTTGGACTTGATGATCTTTGAGGTCTCTTCCAACCTTGCTATACTGTGATACTGTGATACTGTAAATCATATTGCCACCCTAACAACCTCCATGACCCTAATTCAATTTTTCTTCAAGTACCTTCAGAGCTTTTCTTCACATAGAGCTTTTTGCATTTATAGATAGCTCTCCAGAAAATTCTGATGTAACTAGTTAATGTTTCTTGCTCATGTGTTCTTCCCTTTCTGGAGCAGCAGCACCTGTGGCACAATTAATAATGTTGAATCTTTTGTTCTTTATATTGAACCCAATCACTTCAAGTATTTGTATGCCAGAAGTGATCTACCATATTGCTTTACTATTTCATTACTTGAATCATCACACTTAAGAATCTTTGGATCTAAAGAGGAGGGTAAAGTGCATACATAAACAAAAGTTTGGTCTTTGGACCCTTGAAAAGAAAAGCAAGCAGAAGAAAACACAGCAATTCTTATTGCATTTTATGCTACCATCCCTGATGGACATTTATGCAAACTTAACATATGCAAAAAAACATCTGTTTACCCTGCCCAGTGCTTGAAATTCAGGTTGGTGATGGATTTGTAAAATATATTAAGAATTGCATTTATTGGACTGACAGTTTTAGAAGCAATTGCAGATCATTTCCCCACTTCCAGCAGGAGAACAACTGAACATGAACAGCCAGATAGGAATAACTGAGTAACTGATTTTTGATTGATGACTTGACTGGGAAATTATTAGCATTCTTATTTTTTTTCCCCAAGTATCCTTCTTTCTAAAATTAAAACCCCACAGATTTTTTGTTTGATGTCAAACATTCTCCTTTTTAAAAAAAAATGGAACATCAACTTTGGAATAATAATACATTAAAAAAAAAAAAAAAAGAAAGAAAACCAAATGTGTAAAAAGTGTCTCCTGATATCAAACTTTTCCAACAGTTGACTCCTGTGTCGCTCTCACCAGGCTATCTCTGGGAACCAAATATATATGAAATTAAGATACACATGTAACAATTATCCAGCATAAGAAAGATGCTCTCAGCTTGGTATTATCTGCAAACTTGCTGAGGGTGCACTCAACCCTGCTGTCTAAGTCACTGATGAAGATATTAAATAGCACTGGTCTGAGTACAGACCCTTGAGGGAAACTGTCACCTGTATCCATTGAGCCACCAACCACTCCCTTTGTAGTGCTTAATGGCTTATCCTTATCCACTCATCAAATCCATTTCTCTCCAACTTCAAGAGAAAGATGTTGTGAGGGACCATGCCAAAAGCCTTGCAGGAGTCCAGACAGATGGCATCTATTGCCCTTCCCTTGTCCACTGATGCAGTCATTCCATTGTACAAAGCCACTAGGTTGGTCAGACAGGACTTGCCCTTGGTGAATCCATGCTGACTGTCTCAAATGACCTCCTTGTATTCTATGTGCCATATCAGAGTTTCAACCAGAACCCATTCCATGGTCTTCATAGGCACAGAGGTGAGGCTGACAGGTTAGTAGCTCCTGTTCCATGGTCTTTATAGGCACAGAGGTGAGGCTGACAGGTTAGTAATTCCTGGAGTTCCCCTTTCTACCCTCTTTGAAAATAGGTGTAATGTTTCTCTATTTCCAGCCACCAGGGACTTCACCTGAGTGGCACAACTTTTCAAATATCATGAGAAGTGGCTTGGCAGTCATATTAGCCAATTCCCTCAGGACTCTGGGAAGCATCTCATCAGGTCCCTAGACTTGTATTTCTTCAGGTTCCTCCAGCAGTCCCAACTTTGACTTCACTTAGGTTAGTAGGGATTTTGTCCCCCTAGTCCCTGTCTTGTCATCCTGCAAATCAGGAGGCATGAGAAGAGAGGTTGCAAATAAAGACTGAGGCAAAAATATTGTTGATAACCTCAGCCTTCTCTTCACCTGTTGTTGCAAGCTTGCCATTCTTGCTCATCAGGGTGGGGTACATTTTCTTTAACTTTCCTTTTCTGGTTGGCATACCTGCAGAAGCTCTTCTTGTTGTTTTTTTGCATCCCTTTACATGTTCTGCTCCACTTGTACCTCGGCCTTCTTTACCTCATGTCTACACAAGGAGGGAGCATCCTTGTATTCTTCCTAAGGTACTTGTCCCTGCTTGAACTGTCTGTGCAGTTCCTTCTTGCCTTTTAATTTGACCAGACAGTCTCAACTATACTGGTTTCTTGCCTTCCTTGCCTGGCTTCTTACGTTTGGGAATTGAGACTTCTTGCGCTCTATGAGGTGTCCTTAGAAATCTAACAGTTCAATTCTGTTCCTTTGTATCTGAGGACCATTTCCCAGGTGGTCCCACTGATTAACTCCTTGAAGAGATGGAATTTTGATTTCCTAAAATCTAGGGTCCCAACTATGCTTGCCCTCGTCTCATTTGTATCTCTTAGGATTGTAAACTCCACAAGTGTGCGGTCATTAGAGCCCAGGCTGCCTCCAATCTTGACATCACTGATGAGATTGCCTGCACTGGTGACAGTCTGTTAAGGACCCAGTGTCCCAAGATAACCCTGGGCAGTGGGTTGGTCATGCTAATATTCAGAAATTTCCCTTGGAGTAAATTAAGCTGAACTGACACCAAATATTTTATTAAATCTGTGAAAAGAAAATATACTGATGTCTATACAGGAAGGACATGGAACTGTTGGAGCGGGTCCAGAGGACGGCCACGAAGATGCTCAGAGGGCTGCAGCAGCTCTGCTATGAAGACAGGCTACAAGAGTTGGGGCTCTGCAACCTGGAGAAGAGAAGGTTTCCAGGAGACCTTAGAGTAGCCTTCCAGTATCTGAAGGGTGCCTACAGGAAGGCTGGGGAGGGACTATTGACAAGGTCTTGTAATAACAGGACGAGGGTCAATGGGTTTGAACTGGCAGAGGGGAGATTGAAATTGGATCTTGCAGCCTAGACCTCCCCTGGCACAACTTAAGACCATGTCCCCTTGCTCTGTTGCTTGGGAGAAGAGACTGACCCCCACCTGGCTACAACCTCCTTTCAGGTAGTTATAGACAGCAATGAGGTCTGCCCCGAGTCTCCTCTTTTCCAGGCTGCACACCCTCAGCTCCCTCAGCTTCTCCTCACAGGGCTGTGCTCCAGGCCCCTCACCAGCTTTGTCACCCTTCTCTGGACACGTTCCAGCGCCTCAACATCTCTCCTGAATGGAGGGGCCCAGAACTGGACACAGTACTCAAGCGTGAAGATTGATGATTCCTTTTGCTATGGAGGTCTCACAGTATTTTCCACACCAGATTTCCCGATCTGAACAAAGCTTTCATTCATCATCCCAAATCATCTCTCTCCCACCCAGCTGAATGATGCAGAATTTTCATTTACAGCAATGAAAAAGATAAGCACAAGCAGAATACTGTATAATTTGATTCTCCCAGATGCTTTCTTGCAGCTGCTATGGTCTGAGGCATTACTTACTTGCTTGCACTGAGTTTCAGATTAATATTTACTTGTTTCAAATTTAACCAAAAACTTAAAAGAAAGAAAAAAATAATTTGTCGCAGGTGAATATATTTTTTTTTTCAGAGGTGAATGCACTGCAATAATTAACAAAATCTAGAAGGCAGAGTTTCAAGAGTTGGTCACTAGAATCAGAGAGAAGCATCATGTTGCAATACAGACTATGAAATAACTGGGATATTATAATTGCACATGCACTTCAAAAAACCAAGGAATTAATTAAAGATGGTCAGATCTTTCTTGCTCTCAGAATAATAAGCAATTTTAAAAGAGTGTATAACATTACTTGAGGAGTATAGGCTTAAATTTTCAGAACTCTGATTGACTCTAATCTTCTTCACTTAGGAACAGATAACTATTCAATGTTACTGAGGGGAGGGAAGAATTAAATCACTGAGAGCTTAACAGAAAGTTTTGTCTTCTAAGACTGTTGCTGCTATTAGGAAACACTGAAGCAATTGAACACATTTAGTGTTTGGTACATCACATTATGACAATGAACTTGAAGGTTTCAAATCTGCTTGACTGAATGAGGGGAAATGGATTGACGTTCTGCTAGGGTTTAGGTATTAAGAAAGCACACTCAAGTTGTAGTTACTGCTGAACGGTGTTTATACAGCATTGAGGTTGATTCGTCTCAGTGCACCTCGACAGCTATTAGGGTAGGGGTTAGGGGTGCACAGAATCTGGGAAAGGGACAAATGGGACAACTGATCCCATCAGACCAAAAGGATGCTCAGCCATAGAAGCTGAGGGAAGAAGGAAGTGTTCAGAATGATGGCATTTGTCTTCCCAAGTAGCCATTATGTGTGACAGAGCCCTGCTTTCCTGGAGATGGCTGAACACTTCCCTGATGATGGGAAACTGTGAATTAATTCTTTGTCTTGCTTAGCTTGTGACATATCTTATGCTTCACCTGTTAAACTGTCTTTATCTCAACCCATGAGTTTCCTCACTTCTATTATCTTCCTCATCCCACTAGAGGGGAGAGAAAAAGTGGCTGTGTGGGGCTTAGTTGCTGCACATCGCTAGAGAACACTTTCTCTGGCCTATTTTACACTGTTACAGTAGGATAAGTTAAATTTTTCCTCATGTTTATTTCACTCTATTTATTATAAAGTATCACAGTATCAGCAAGCTTGGAAGAGACCTCAAAGATCATCAAGTCCAACCCATTACCACAGACCTCAAGACTAGACCATGGCACCAAGTGCCACATCCAAGCATGCCTTGAACACCTCCAGGGACAGTGACTCCACCAGAACTGTCAGGTCCTATATAAAGTACATAGTAAACACACAAAAATGGATTAAATTAATTCCACAGTTGCAAAGCAACAGTGATTATATGTTAAGCAGATCCAAACAATCACTTAAATTTTTGTTATTAAATACTGCTGGTTGTGCTTTACATAATATCCCTGAGTTGTATTGCCAGTCTTAGATCTGGAGACTTGGAGTTCAAACTAAATTATTTCCCTATGAATGCTTTCCAGCTGTCTCTATTGCCACATACATTCTTTTAGGGGGAAAAAACCAAAAACCAAACAACTCACCAAAATTATTTCTGTTTGGTGGCAAGTCTTCTATATTTATAGTGCTTGCCCCTCTCAGTTCCACCTGCAAGCATAAGAAATTTCCTCAGTCACCTCTATTGACAACAAGTAAGGTATCTACATTATACAGTGAATTCTTTTTTATGTCAAACTTTCATTCCCTTAACTTCCAGTTACATATCTGGCTAGCTATTCGGTCTAATCAAGGCTTCGAGGAGACCTTAGAGTAGCCTTCCAGGATCTGAAGGGGGCCTACAGGAGGGCTGGGGAGGGACTATTTATAAGATCTTGCAATGACAGGACAAGGGGCAATGGGTTTAAACTGGCAGAGAGAAGATTTAGACTGGATGTTAGGAGAAAGTTCTTTGCAGTGAGGGT
>WBNM01017142.1:0-15986 GCA_013399055.1 Ramphastos sulfuratus | reverse complement strand
ATAAGATCTTGCAATGACAGGACAAGGGGCAATGGGTTTAAACTGGCAGAGGGAAGATTTAGACTGGATGTTAGGAGAAAGTTCTTTGCAGTGAGGGTGGTGAGACACTGGCACAGGTTGCCCAGGGAGGTTGTGGCTGCTCCCTCCCTGGAGGTGTTGAAGGCCAGGTTGGATGAGGCCTTGAATGAGCTGTCCTAGTGGGAGGTGTCCCTGGCTATGGCAGGGGTTTGGAACTAGATGATCCTTGAGGTCTCCTTCCAACCTTACCATTCAATGATTCTCTGTTCATTGGATCCTAGACTTTGCTTATAAGTAAAAGAATATTTATATTACTACTTGAAAAGTTATTATAATTTGGTGCTATAAATCACTGTTTTTTCAATTGCAAAATGAAATTGTTTCCCTTCTATTCCTACTTATCGTCTAATATTCAGGTCACTGAACCTGTGTTCTTCTCAAAGAGCTGTAGACTATAGCAACTTTATATATGGAGCCTAGACTAATACATCCCACCTCATCTATAGGAAATGGGTTCTATATTTTTCATATCCACTGCTCTGTAAAACATAGAATCATAGAATCATAATCAGGTTGGAAGAGACCTCCAAGATCATTCAGTCCAACCTAGCACCCAGCCCTAGCAATCAACCAGACCATGGCACTAAGTGCCTCATCCACTCTTTTCTTGAACACTTCCTTGGACGGCAACTCCACCACCTCCCTGGGCAGCCCATTCCAATGCCAATCACACTCTCTCTAGGAAGAACTTCCTCCTAATCTCCAGACTATACCTCCCCTGGCACAACTTAAGACCGTGTCCCCTTGCTGTGTTGCTGGTTGCCTGGGAGAAGAGACTGACCCCCACCTGGCTACAACCTCCTTTCAGGTAGTTGCAGACAGCAATGAGGTCATCCCTGAGCCTCCCCTTCTTCAAGCAAGTTTCCAGATGACACCAAGCTGTGTGGCACAGTCAACTTGCTAGAGGGCAGGGATCCATCCAAAGGGACCTGGACAGGCTGGAGAGGTGGGCCCAGGCCAACCTCGCAAAATTCAACAAGGCCAAGTGCAAGGTCCTGCACCTGGGTAGGCACAATCCCAAGCACAGATTGGGTGGAGAGTGGCTGGAGAGCAGCCCTGAGGAAAAGGACCTGGGGGTCTTATAGAAGAAGAGAAGGAGGAAGAGGAGGAAGAAGAGGAGAAAGAGGAGAAAGAAGAGGAGAAAGAAGTACCATCACAGAGAATTGGCATCCTGAAAGTCCATCTTGCAGAGTGGGTGGATGGATGTCCAACATGGAGCAGTGTGGGACCCCTTTTATAATCCTCCTTCCACCCTAGGCAGGAGAAGCAGGTACTTTCCATCTGCGGTTTTCCACATCTGTGATATCTGTCCCCATGGTGGTGGTTGTGTGGTTGTTATGCTGTAAATGCAAAGCCTGCTTGTTGCATGTAAGCCATGCAGTCACTTAAGCCATAGGCACATTATTTCTTAAAGTCCAGCAAGACACCATGCAGAAGATCACCCTGCATCCTCCAGGACTGGCCTTCATTGTCCAGTCAACGGTGTGCATGCTTGGTACTGCAATAGGGTCTGAGGTCATGTATGGAGTATGACCTCATTTTGAGGAAGGTGTACAAAAACAGGATGCCTGCTTCACAATTCTTGGAACTTTTAGCTCAAAACAAGGTTTTTGCCATAAAGAACCAGGAGCTTAGTGACATTGGGACATTAGATGTTTCTTCCAGTCTCTGACAGTATTTAACCATACTGCCACAAACTGGGGTTCTGGGAAGCATAGCAGGTGTCTTAGCTCTCCCAGCAGATCCTCAGCTCTATCAAAATGTCAAGGAGTACCTTGCTCTTGGCCCACACAGGCTAGAAGACAAACTAACATTACTGTGGCTTGACATGCAGAGCTGTCTGCCACAGATCATGTGGTGACATTGAAAGTTCATTGTCATGCTGTTCAGATACATGATGCCTAGGAGGTAACAGAGTATATTCTATTTATTCTCCTTTAAGCAGTTTATTTGTTTACAAAAGCCTCTTTTTCCTACTGACTCATACATTATTCCCTAAAGAGCCACTTCAAAACTATTCAGACATAATCTGTTTCAAAGTCAAAACTCAAATATAGGTGGCTACTGTCTGGAGTTGAATTAAAAACAAATCTGGCAAAAGGTAACATCTATGGCCTGTAAGAAGACATGGCTGGGTTCTGAATGCCAGAGGTAGGTATATTGTTGGGGTCAGCCAGAATGTTGCAGAGTTATCAGATGTGGCAGAGCCGCACAATGCCTGGGACTGCTAGGGATGGGGTGAAGGATGACGTGAGATGAGACACCCAGCTGATATCATAGAATCATAGAATGGTAAGGTTGGAAGGGACCACAAAGATCATCTAGTTCCAACCCCCTGCCATAGGCAGGGACACCTCCCACTAATACAGGGCACTCAAGGCCTCGTCCACCCTGGCCTTGAACAGCTCCAGGGAGGGAGCAGCCACAACCTCCCTGGGCAACCTGCTCCAGTGTCTCACCATAGCTGTCTTAAAACTAGCACATGTTCAAATTTTTGGCAAAAGTGAGAGACAACTCTGAGCACTGATACTTTTTAGCATCACTAACATGTGAAAAACTTCCTCTTGACGAGACTGGTGAGAGGCCTCGAGCACAAGCCCTATGAGGAGAGGCTGAGGGAGCTGGGATTGTTTAGCCTGGTGAAGAGGAGGCTCAGGGGAGACCTTCTTGCTGTCTACAACTACCTGAAGGGTGGTTGTGGCCAGCAGGAGGTTGCTTTCTTCTCTCAGGCAACCAGCACCAGAACAAGAGGACACAGTCTCAAGCTGTGCCAGGGGAAGTTTAGGCTGGAGGTGAGGAGAAAGTTCTTCCCTGAGAGAGTCATTCCCCACTGGAATGGGTTGCCCAGGGAGGTGGTGGAGTCACCGTCCCTGGAGGTGTTCAAGGTGGGTTTGGACGTGGCACTTGGTGCCATGCTCTAGTCTCGAGGTCTGTGGTAATGTGTTGGACTTGATCTTTGAGGTCTCTTCCAACCTTGCTTATACTGTGATACTGTGATAATTGATGCAAACAAGATTTTAAAGTTAAGTAATATTGTCTTGGAAACCAAGCAATACAGGTAAAAGTGAAATAAGAATCCAAAAAACCCTTTTACTAAAGCAGAAATCTTCAAGTAGTTTTGTTTTGTTCTGTCTAAACAATATTCAAGCATTCCTTTTTATATTTCAGCTAATTATTGAGTGATGAAATAGCATCCAAAGAATGTGAATTTCTGAATTTCTGCAAAAGAGAACACTTCCTGAATTTCATCATTAGAAATTTGGCAGCAAACTACTTTAACTCTTGCTATAGAGGTTCTAGTATATGGCCCATTGTCTGTTGCCTATGCCCTATATGGTAGATCACCCAGTATTACAGAGACATGAAAAATGACATTAAAGTGCTCAGTAGAACAGACAAACACAGGTCTAGCAGGGAAAAATGGAAATCAATGATTAAAGCTGCAACTGAACAGCTGCCCTCAAATTAAGATCCTCTAGAGACCGCACATTTGTGCCAGTTGAGATTCCAGCCAAAGCTCTGTAGAAAAGATTAGGCAGTAAAATAGTACAGATCTTTCCATAGCTGGCAAAGACTAGAGACTGTGTTGTGCCAGGATAGCTTGTGAATTTTTGCACCATCTTTCCCCTCCCTGGGCAGTGATGCATGCTGAAAAAGCTGCACAGCTTCCATACATAACACCCACAAGAACAATGTAATCACTGAGATTTCTCTTTTAAAACTCCTGTAATGACAGTGGTCTCACAATTTCTTCAACTTATTGGCATGACTGAATGTATAGATCACTACTGCTATATAGTTCTATTCAAATGTGATGTTATCTCTGTGCAACCAAAAAATATAAACACTAACTTCATTATCAGTATCAGACTATTATATATCCAAATAGTAAGGCTAATAGCGGCCAAGACTGTCCCAGTTTGTCAGGAATATAGCCCAGAACTAAAATAACTAGAAGCATCATCTAATTTCAAGTGAGGAATGAAAAGTAAGATGCAGCCAGCTGAATCTCCTGATACCAGAAATGTTAGCAAGCACAATGTATCAGTGAACAATATTTTTTGGTATTTATGCTGCTCAACAGTGTAAAATTAACACCAGATAGGTGGAAGTAGCACTAAAAATTTGTACTCAGTAGTGTTATACAGAAATTGAGGAGGAAAGCAGCATGACATGGGGCTGCTATTGCTTAATAATGTTAAACTGGAGAGGGAGTTTTATGAGGGATCATCTCTATTATCATTTTCTAGGAAAGTTGCTATGATACACTAGGACAGGGTGATCTGAATGCCTGCCACTAGCATGGCACAACAATTCTCAAGAACCCATGGTGTATCTGAAATGAATTGCAGGCCTTGTATGCATGGGTCACTGAAGTGAGAGGTACTAAAGACTACTTACACGAAGTAGTGAAAAGGAAGTCACAGGATATTAACACTCCTACAGAAATTATTGCCTTTCATTGTGAGAAATAAACTGTAGAGACTGGAATTCAGTAATCCATCAGGTGAAAAAATTTCCCTTGATTGCCTTGCAAGAGACGTAAGTTTGGGGTTTTTTTTCTTATTTATTTTTCCCTTTCCATTTCTTTTAGTTTGAAGAATTAACCCATATTATTCTGAATCATAGAATCATAGAATGGTAAGGTTGGAAGAGACCTCAAGGATCAGCTAGTTCCAAACCCCTGCCATAGGCACGGACACCTCCCACTAGTACAGGTCACTCAAGGCCTCCTCCAACCTGGCCTTGAACATCTCCCGGGAGGGAGCAGCCACAACCTCCCTGGGCCACCTATTCCACTGTCTCACCACCCTCACTGGCAAGAACTTCCTCCTAACATCCAGTCTAGATCTCCCCTCTGCCAGTTTAAACCCATTGCCCCTTGTAAGACAGTAATTTGGAAGTATTTAATGTGTAGTACTGTGTTTCTGTTAAAAAGTGATTCATTAAATGGAATATTGTGAATCCAACCATGAACTTCTGGTGAGACATAGAGATCTAAGGTAATCTTTTTAAAGCTCAGTCACAGGCAACGAGAAAATGGAAATAATACCTGAAAATAGATCCTCATATTATTTATTTGTCTCTATTGATTTCATTTTAAGAAGATAAATGTATGATCTATATTTTGGATTAGGAAGTGTGGCTTACTGAAATAGTTTATATTAATGGGTGATGCCTGATTTCATTTAGTTATGTTTGCTGAGTTGATTCTTACAAGGAAAAAATTGAAATATGAGCATTAGTAACATCTAAAATTATTTCCCTTTTCCTATTGGATTCACTCTTTCTGAATTCATGTTATTGTTGTAATTCAAGGATGCTTTTGAAGATTCTTTTCCTATCACTTGTTTTAAGCTAAGTAGACAGTTCAAATGCAAAAATCAAAAGAAGAAAAAAAAAAAATCTCGTGCAGATTACTGCAGGTCATGTCCAAGTTCCAAATATATAAACAGAACATTTGTACCCCATCATTGAACATAAAAGTAGACCTTTGTTTTAATGATAAGTACTGACTTTATCTGATTGTGAGATATTTTGGTTTTTTGCTTGGCAGAAGAAAGTTAAAAAGCTTTTAGTTGTTTATTTTAATTTCTCCCTTTGAGTAATTCCCAATCTTTTCTGCAAGCAGTGTGGTAGATTGAAATTACCCCCAAAATAAAATCAACAAATTAGCTCAGAAGGTTTGGAAGCAAAATGAAGCTATATTTACAAGCAAGCCAAAATTCTAACAGCATAAAATACAATGTATATGTACAAATTATATTTACAATTCAGAAGCAACACAAGGATCCCCCTTGGAGAAGTGAAATAGCTCTGCCTCCCTCCTTAAAAGGGAGAAAGAGAGAAATCAGAAAGGCCTCACTGCTGCTACCTACTTAGCTGTAATAGGAGTCTCAACCAAGGTCAGTGAAAGCCATGCACAGGCACTGGCAAGCAGCCAGAGCAAAGAACAGAAAAGGAAGAAAGAAAAGTTTGTGCAGCATACTTTATCCTAATTCAACAAGTGAATGGAATGATGCAGACTTTTTTTTTTTTTTTTAATCAATTCCTCTCTTTTATTTACCTTTTACTATTGTTTTTCTCTTCAACATCTCTGGTATATTCCTATTTCATGTTTATAATCTGGAATATTCTTATTTTTTGTTTATAATTTAGAATCAGGTCAGAGTGTGAGTTTTAAATCACCACAAGCAGATAGAAGCTTAGCTATGAAGGACTTTGCTCTCGTCAGACCCCATCTGGAGTACTGTGTACAGTTCTGGAGCCCCCAGCACAGGAAGGTCTTGGAAGTGTGATATGGAGCAGGTCCAGAGGAAGGCCACGAAGATGATCAGAGGGCTGCAGCAGCTCTCCTGTGAGGACAGGATGAGAGAGTTGGGGCTCTGCAGCCTGGAGAAATGAAGGGCTTCCAGGAGACCTTAGAGTAGCTTGCAGTATCTGAAGTGGGCTCCAGGAAGCCTGGGGAGGGACTATTGACAAGGGCTTGCAATGACAGGACAAGGGGCAAAGGGTTTAAACTGGCAGAGGGGAGATTTAGACTGGATGTTAGGAGGAAGTTGTTTGCAGTGAGGGTGGTGAGACACTGGCACAGGTTGGCCAGGGAGGTTGTGGCTGCTCCCTCCCTGGAGGTGTTCAAGGCCAGGTTGGATGAGGAATTGAGTGACCTGTGCTAGTGGGAGGTGTCCCTGCCTATGGCAGGGGGTTGGAACTAGATGATCCTTGAGATCCCTTCCAACCTTACTATTCTATGATTCTATGATTCTAAGACTGTGTTTGATGAAACTCCTTTTGATTTTGATAACATGTATTTGTTCTTTCAGCTGGAACTGGTTGAACATGAGTTTATGTAGGTACTGCTTTGTCTGAATGCTTTCTGCTGCTTGGTTAGACATCAAGAAGTAACTGAATGCTCTACTTGAGACTTTTATTTGCACATTTTAACCACATAGACAATAATAGATATATAGATTTTATATAAGAAAAACAGTGCTTTATCATCTGATAGTTATAGAAGTAAACAACATATCCTGTTACTTTCAGCAGTGCAATTAACCTTTCATTAAAATCTGTTCATTACAATGAACAAAATGTTTATTTCTGAAATTGTTACCATGCAATGAAGAAAACATAGTAAAGGTAAGAACTTGGAAAACTGAGTCATGAAAGCGTGGAGCACAACAACATAATCAGTAACATAATCCAGTTCAAAAAGGACATAGAGCTGCTTGAGAGAGTCCAGCACAGAGCCACAAAGATGATTAAGGGAATGGAACATCTCTTTTATGAGGAGAGACTGAGAGAGCTGGGCCTCCTTAGCTTGGAGAAGAGGAGACTGAGAGGTGACCCCATTAATGCTTAAAAATATGTAAAGAGTGTCAAGAGGATGGAGCCAGGCTCTTCTTGATGGTGCCCAATGACAGGACAAGAGGCAATGAGTGAAAGTTAAGGCATATGAAGTTTCATGGAAACATGAGGAGGAATTTTTTTTCGCTGTGAGGGTGAAACAATACTGGAACAGGCTGCCCAGAGGTGTTGTGGAGTCTGCCTTTCTGGGGATAGTCAAAACCCACCTGGACACATTTTGTATGATCTGGCACAGGAGATTCTGCTCTGGCAGTGGGGTTGGACTAGGTGTCTTCAAAGCTCCCCTCCAGCCTCTGATGTGATTATGTGATCCTGTCATTAAACAGATAATGTAAACAGAATGGATACATGCAATGGTTGTGTAACTGCTTTCTTTTTTAATGTTGCTCATAGTAAAAGTTATGAAAACTCCAAACTCAAGTGAATGATTACAGCAGTCAAAAGGGATGATAAGATAGAATGATCTGAATAACATCATTTAGTTGTGGAGAAGGATTTTAATATAAAATGAATTTGGAAAGCTGTTGAGGAGTGCACATGACTGCAACATCTTCATTACTAATTAAAACAATCCGGGTTTGAAAAAAAAAAGCCAAATGTAATTTCATTAAAGTAAGTAGCTAAAGTCTTTCTCAGGATTAAAAATAAATAAATAAATAAATGATTGTAACAGCTAAGTATAATTACATCATTGTTTATATAGGTTTCTTCAAGGTGCCAATTTATGCTATTCAAGTATAGTAGTAAATAGTTTTGTCATGCCCTCATGCAACTTATTTGTGCATGAATAACTAATTTACATAATGAGATTAATTTAATCTCAGTTTAAGTATATAAAAAATACACTTTTTTGCTATTTGTCTAAATATTCTCACGGACATTCTTCTTACTAAAGAAACAGCTCAAAAATATATTTATCATTGTTCTAATAGGTATTTTAACATGAATTAATCATAAATTAATCTGAAGGACTCATTCTTTCTCTCTTTCCATTGATTATTGTCATGGAAGGCCAAAATAGGCCAAAATAGACCAAATTAGGCCTAAACATGTCCTGACTTGTCCAGACATGTTTTATGCTCTCCTTACTTCTGCTGATGTGAGAGGCAACCAAGGGAAAGAAGGACAAAAGGCCTGGTGCCTCCATGTCTTTCCAAACTTGTTTACAGGGTACCTGCATATGTTTATGCACTTGTTTGTGTTCTGTCCTAAAAAGGTAAAAGTAAGCTCTGGTTTCATTTAATATGGTTAAGCTTGGCAAAATACCATTCTGATTGGCTGATCTGTGGCCAAATGTGATGGTTTGGGAGTTCCCTGCCCCCCCTACACTTTGTAAAATGACCGAGACTAGACTCAGCCGGCTGGAAGTTAAGGCCTGAAGCTCTATTGACAGCTTAGCACAATTTACAAGCAGATAGAGACACAATATACAGGAATATTTACATAAATATACAAGTTAAAGGTAACACAGAAACACAACATCCCTCCCAGAAATCAGAGACCCCAGGAGGGGCTTCCAACCACCCTTCCACCTTCTCCCCACCCCTATACCCTACCCCAGGGTTTGCCTTACACACAAGGTGAATTTGGAGGATCGTCCAGGGGGGTTAGAAGAAAAGTGGTTAGTGAGGTTACTCGGCAGAGAGGAGAAAGTCAGAAGCTAGACAACCCGAGAGTGTCTGCAAGCCCCAGTGGCTTATCTTTGTTTTGTATTCTTTTCTTAAACATCTCAGCAAACCTATGAGTGAAGTAGACATCAACATTGTTTCCTTCTCACAGCCTATAATATAATTTTCTCCATTAAAATATTCCAATTAGCCTCAAACCAGCACACCAAAGAACCATTAGACTTGGGCTGTATTGATAAAAAGAGATGAGCAGGTAAAGACAACGTGCTTCTGCCATTGCTTCTACCTTAACATGCTCTCTGCTTCTGGCAGTGCTACTGCCATTACTCTGCCTCACTGCCATTGCATCCTGTCATGCTCTGCAACAGTATGCATGCTGCATAATAACAAACCCTGATGCTCTGGGCTTGTCTATCTGGAAACTGCCTTGAGTTTAACAGGAATAGGTTCTAAATGCCTCCATACAATAATCTTGCTTAGCCAGTGTGACATTGTGCTTATCTGCACATCTGCAAGACATCCTGCCTACAAATCTGCAAGCCTCTGTGATGAATCTGGAGCCAAGAGGAACTAGGATCAGGTCAGAGACCATCTGCCTTTCTCCCAGCACCCTTGTTAGAGCTGAGAGGATTTAGAAACCTCATTGGCTGACAAGATATCAACCTGGCTCATTGGCTGACAAGATCTCCCTGCAAGTATTTTAGTACTGTGAACTGCAGTTAGCCCAGGAGTCCAAAGAATAACTTTTGTGAGTAAATACTCAAAGCCACTTTAGCAAAACTCTGTAAATTCTTTAATTCCAAATGCCTTCTGCTGTAAGCAGAAAGGAGCTTCTCAAGTCCCTCTAGCGGACAAGTGGTACAATTGACCACAAGAAGTCCTTTCCAGTTCTGACAGTTTAATGTTTGTCGTAATATTGCTTATTTCTTAAGTGTTATTTCTTATTTCTTAAGTGTTCTGGATTCTGTTTATACTTTGTGTAATGTTTTCATGACATGCAAAGAACCAATTATTATTAAAAAGTACTGGGTGGGTGGCAAGAGTCCTGACTATCAAAATTAGTAAACAAGATTAATTTTTAAAATAATCCTATCCTATCATTAATTTAAAATAATCCTATCCTGTCATTAATACCCTCCATCACAATTATATGGAAAATATGGACACCTGACACCCAAATATTAAATAACTCAAGTGAGATGAAATAAATTTCATTCACCATCACATGCCCCCTAGTAAGCTGAAGTTCTCTAAGAACAGTTGTAATTTGCATTATACTACTCAAGCTTTTACTGGTTTATCTATGCTCATGTCTATAGAAAGAGACTGTTTTAAAAATTGTGTGTTTAAAAATTTATTCCTTGATTGCTTTTATCATGAAAATGTTCTTCACTGTTTCTTTAATTAGATGTTGCTAGCAGGGAAATATCTTGACCTTTGAATATTCTTTGTTCTAGACATAAAACCAGCCAAAGAGACGTATATTGTACAGAAGAAACAAATAAATAACATCAGTTAACTTCTGGAAAGAGCTTTCCTTTATTGTAAATTCTTCAGATGCTTGAGTTCAGAAATACTGGTAAATTCTTGTAATCAGTATATATATTGTGTGCATATAATTAACACCATAAACAAATTAACAAAATTAATTCTAGCAAATAGACACAAACATACACATAAATATACACATACACTTTTTTCTACTCCGCATTTTATAGTTTTAATTCAAAATTATAATGGAAAAATAAACACCTTAGATTTCAGAGGTGCAGATCAACTCATAGAAGAGATCAGGGAACAGTTAGGACGTCCTGGGAGGTAAAAGTGATCAGAAATTTTTAGAGGTAGCCTACTCAAACCACAAGGGCTGTCAATTCTTCTAAACGAAAGAGCAGGCCTAGAAATAGAAATAAACCAGCCTTGTTAAGCAGGTAGCACTC
Organism: Ramphastos sulfuratus; assembly: GCA_013399055.1. Lineage (NCBI taxonomy): Eukaryota > Metazoa > Chordata > Aves > Piciformes > Ramphastidae > Ramphastos > Ramphastos sulfuratus. The sequence continues at coordinate 4,972 of WBNM01017142.1, read as the reverse complement.
AGAGATCAACTATGAAAAAGAAATATGTGAGAGATGAGAAGGTGGGCAGGTGCCTGAAAAGGAATAGAAAAAAAATATTGCTTGAGCTTTCAGAAATGTAGTTATGAAGGCAACAGCTCAGCTGAAGCTTGAAACTAGCAAAAGAGGCTTCTATAGGTATGTTAGCATTGAGTGGAAGTACACGGAAGACACAAGACTGTTGCTGAACAGAGCTGGTAAGTTAGTTAGAAATCACACACAAAAGGAATATTCAGTGTTGTTTTCATAGAATAGGAAGGTTGGAAGTGACCTCAAGAATGGTCTAGTTCCAACCCCTTGCCATAAGCAGGGACACCTCCCACTAGTAGAGGTCACTCAAGGCCTCATCCTATTGACAAGGTTTTGCAATAACAGGATGAGGGGCAATGGGTTTNTGGTGAGACACTGGCACAGGTTGCCCAGGGAGGTTGTGGCTGCTCCCTCCCTGGAGGTGTTCAAGGCCAGGTTGGAGGAGGCCTTGAGTGACCTGTACTGGTGGGAGGTGTCCCTGCCTATGGTAGGGGGTTGGAACTAGCTGATCCTTGAGGTCCCTTCTAGCCTTACCATTCTATGATTCTATGATTCTATGAAAACATGCCTTGCACAAGGCATGCACAAGCTAAGTGTGTGTACTTTGTTTACCACAGGGTCTAAACAAGTTTGGGCAAGCCAGAGTCCTTAGACTCGGTGGCTCCAGGTTCTTTGTATTCTTTCCTGAGGTTGCTTCTCCCCATAGCAGAAGGAGGGAGAGCAGAAAAAACATGTCTGGGCAAGCCAAGACGTGAATAAGCCCACTCTGGCCCACCTAGGGAAAGATTCAATATGACTTGACAGGGTATGGCTAGCCTAGTTCAAGGCCTTGCCTTCCATAATGGGTTGTGTCTGAGGGTATCCAGAGGTCTTTTCCAGTCTAGACTTTTCTATCACACTATAATTGTATCTTTTACCCCCTAAAATGTAATTGATTTGCTGAGGACCACCAGGCAAATTCATGTGAATTTATTAGAGCAGTAAACTTAAAGTGGACTAATTTTACTATATGAAACTCCTCTGTGATCCTCTTACTTACCATTTAAGTTGATTTACTCCAATTCATGCTGTCTTACAATTAATTGAAAGATAAAAAATTTCTTGAAAGTTTAGGCATGCTTCACTTTTTAATGTTTGTATGTAAATTTTGCATAATTGTTCAGAATATTGGTCAATCACAATTAAAGAAATAAATACGTTTGGAAAACAACATCTCTCTCCAGTCAGAACATTAAAATGCCTCTAATACATTATCATCAGTGGATANTTCCAGGAGACCTTAGAGTAGCCTTCCAGGATCTGAAGGGGGCCTACAGGAAGGCTGGGGAGGAACTATTGACAAGGTCTTGTAATGACAGGACAAAGGGCAATGGCTTTAAACTGGCAGAGGGAAGATTTAGACTGGGTGTTAGGAGGAAGTTCTTTGCAGTGAGGGTGATGAGACACTGGCACAGGTTGCCCAGGGAGGTTGTGGCTGCTCTCTCCCTGGAGGTGTTGAAGGCCAGGTTGGATGAGGCCTTGAGTAACCTGTGCTAGTGGGCGGTGTCCTTGCCTATGGCAAGGGGTTGGAACTAGATGATCCTTGAGTCTCCTTCCAACCTTACCATTCTATGATTCTATGATTCTATATCTGTATTCTGTCAATGTTGCCACTTGATGAAAACATTTCAATTGATACATCCTCACTGCAGACGTTTATGTTGTACTGGCACAGATCCCAGGTTATTTGGCTAATAGTCCATCTGCAACAGACACATTATGATTTGGAAATACTGGTGAATTTGGAACCATGCACTCTTTAATCATTACAGTGAAATGCACTTTGCCATCTTCAGCTGAATAGCACCATAAGGTTAAAAGTGTCTAAGCACCATCCATTAATCATGTCTCAGTCTGTTTAAACTCAGATGCAGCATGGGTATTCATATGGCTTGCTTCTTTGTCAGAACACTTTGAAACATGGACGTTTAAGAAGGGGACCTGGAGATGCAGCATGAATGCTGATTTTCACTAATGCATAACCATAAGGAGGGGAGCAATGGACAATCCATTAGTCTGTTTTCTCTGCAGTAATTTTTAATCTCATAGAAATACCATGTGGTGGTCCATTATTATTAAAAAGTACAATACTCGACCTGCAGAGGTGCAAACTATATCATGTCTGGGGATTTTTTTGGTTTTTGTTTGTTTGTTTGTTTGTTTGATTTTGTTTTTGTTTTTGTTTTTCATAGTAATTGCTCCCATTTTTACTACATGGAAATGAACACTTGAAAATGCACAGTGACCTCTTGAACTTCTCTGCTGGTCTATGTGGAATATACAGTTCATAATACTTTACATGATACCATAAAATGACACTGAAGATGAATGCAAAGTAGTTTGTGTCAATGCTATAAAGAAAGAAGTGCCAAAGACAGAGGCATCAAGTTTTTCTCAGTTTAATTCAATTTCTTGGAATTTTGTTTTGGTTTTCAATCCCTCTTTAAAGAATATTTGCACCCTGAAGAAGAGTTGTGATTTCAAAGTAGGGTAATAATGATGCATAAATTGCCTGCTTTGAAGCTTTGTTAAAAACTCTTTGAAGCTTGGGGCTAATCTGCAGGCAGGCACTAAGGAGAAAGAAAGAGTTGATCGGACAAAATAATAATAATAAAAAAGCTTTAAAGTTTTCCTGATCATTCCTGTGCACCAGTGCACCTAATTCACATTTCTTAAGGAGTCTGTAACCTGTGTCAGTCTCCAAGAACGATGATGCTTCTGTATGAGCTGAATCAGCAGAAAAAAACCCAGCAAGAACATCCCTGCAATGATTAAAGTCATTAATATTAAAAGAGTATGAGGGCTTGAACTATACTCCTTGCTTTCAGCTGCTCCAATGAAGAAATTTTTGCATTGCATACACTCTTAATGATGAGCTGTGTATAAACAGTGTCAGATTTAAAACACTGTAAATATTACAGATGCCTTGAGCTCTTCATTTTTTATGCAAAGCTGCTATGAGAGTTCGCCTCAAAAGAAAATGTAATTTCAGTCTCTAGAAGTGCATCCTAATAAATGGAGGAGAGTTCCTCTTTATTATTCCTTAAAAAAAATATTTCTGCTTTGTATTATCAAAGGCTGAGAAGTGACCTCACCTTCACAAAGTACTTGTCATTAAAAGATCTTAACAGTTTCAGAGTTCCTTTTGATAAGACTACTGACTTAGCACAACATACTTTCCTGTACCTGTTATGAATGATGCAAAATTAATAATCTATATTAATTCTGATATCCAGGTGAAGATTTTTAGTAACTATGAAAATTTTTTATTAACATTAAATCTCGCCAGAAAATTTATTTACAAGGTTCAAAATGCATGCTTTGGAAATTTGTACACACAGGGAACAGGCAAAACTGGAATATTTCAGAGGGTAACTAGCAAATGAAAACGTGTTACTGGAAGAGAAGGTTCTTGCGGTAATTACACCGCTTGTGGTTCATTATCCTGCTTAGCCATTAGATGGACGCAGGAAGCTTCTTTCTGCTTATGGAAGAAGGCAATTAGTGATTACAAGATACTTTAAGTATTTACTCACAAAATATTATCAGACAGTACCCAAAACCTGTGGAGGGGTTCCTGTCGGTGGTCTCAAAACCGTTAGAGGCTTTGGAGTTTTCCCAGGCTCTTTTCTCAGGCAGCTGGAGTCTGGCACAGTCTCTGACCTGGTTCCTCTTGATTCTGGATTCAGCAGAAGCCTTGGAGAGGGCAGGTAAGATGCAATGCCATGTTCAGTCTTGGCACAGTGTCACGCTGGTTATGCAGGATGATTGCATGGAGGCATTTAGAGCCTATTTCTAGTAGTGGAGTTTCCAGGCAGTTCAGGATGCAATGAGGCAGCAGCAGCACCATGAATACAATGGTAGAGAGCACGTTGTGCTACCTGTTCATCCCTTTTTATCAATACAGCCCGAGACTAATGGGCCTTTGGACACAGAATAGGCAATCAGAATGGCAGTTAGCCAAGCTTGACCATATTAGGTGAAGCCATACGCTTGCTTTACCCTTTTTAGGGCAGAACACACGGCACAAAGCATACTCAAGGTAAGTATGTGTACCTTGTTTACCACAGGATGCAAATGACCAGGGTCCTTAGACTCAGTGACTCCAGGTTCTTTCCTGTAGTTGCTTCTCCCCAAAACAGAGAGAGGGAGAGAAGAAAAACATGTCTGGGAAAGCCAGGACATATATAAGCTTATTTGGGCCTGCTTAGACCTATCATGACAGTACCTGGAGTTTATACTTCTCAGGTTGCAGCAGTATGAAGATTCATTCTAGAGGGCAATCACATCAGCTCAATGTTCTACAGAAATTTTTTTTTCTACAATGTACGACATACAATTATTATTTCTGTAGTGCATAATGACCTAACCCTGAAACAGAGTTCTTTTCTACTACAAACTGTTAAAAACTCTGAATAAAAGAATAGCCTGAAAAGAAATTGGGTTCAAAGAGGTTAACTGTACAACAGTTTGTGTTTGTATAGCAAAAGTGACAGTACTGAGAGTATAAATATAAAATATAGAATCCAGTTGATAGATAATTATGCACTACCATATCCGCATGGGAGATACCTTTTGCTTTCACAAAACTAGTAGAATGCTTCTGTCCTAAGTATAAGATTGTCTTCTACATGTTTCTTCTGCCCAATATATCTACTAACATTCCTGTAAGTGCAATAAATTCAGTATTTAAATGAAAACAACGAAACTAATGTAAATGTTTGTTAAAATCCTTTTAGCACTGAAGCAGAGAGACTTACTAATTGTTTTTTCTTTCAATTAGAAATTTTCTGGTCGTTAAGAGAGGTTAGTCTGTAGGTTTCTAGACTCAAATAATGGTGAGACCTTAAATTGACTAAAGGGAAGAAGATAAGACACAGCTGCA
>WBNM01017140.1:35992-85895 GCA_013399055.1 Ramphastos sulfuratus | reverse complement strand
TAAATATATATATATTAAAAATTATCTTTATCTCCTAAGCCATTTTCTTTTTACTGATGTTGTAAACTAAAATAAATTAATAAAATCCATAAGAATTGATGTATTCATATGAAAAGGGTGTGGATGGGAAAATATATATATATATATAATTAAACAATGAAACCAGATACTTAAATGCAAGTTACTATTCTGTGCTTGGCCTGTTAGTTTGTGGCCAGCCAGTCTAGAGAAGTGATTCTTCCCCTTCACTATGCTCTTGTGAAACCCACCTTGAATACTGCAACCGATTCTGGTGTTCCCATCATAAAAAGGACATGGAACTGCTGGAGCAAGTCCAGAGGAAGGCCACAAAGATGATCCGAGGGCCAGAGGACCTCTCCTCTGAGGACAGACAGAGAGCTGGGGTTGCTTAGTCTAGAGAAGACTCCAAGGGGACGTTATAGCTGCCTTCCAACACCTGAAGGGGTCCTACAGGAAGGCTGGAGAGAGGTTTTTCACAAAGGAATGTTTTAAGATGAGGAAGATTAGGTTTAGACTGGATCATAGGAAGAAATTCCTCAGTATGAGGGGTGTTCAGGGCCAGAATTCTTATGATCCTGCTACACTTTTTTTCTGAAAGATAAGTAACAAAGCCATAAACATTTCCCTGACCTTTCTTGGTCTTTGAGACTTCTTTCACAGCAGAAACAGACTTGGACTTAGGCCAACCTTACTTTAAAAATTGAAGCTGCTTCTTTGAAAGTATGGATATCAGCTTAATTTTCAGTGGTCATTTATTTAGCAGCTAGGAAGACTTACTTTGTATTTCCAATCCTGTACTTCCTTTCACCAGCTTTTGTTAAGGTTCTAAATTGGAGGGAGGGAAAAAAAAGTTCTTAAACCTACATTTGACTTCAACTTTGCTTGGAAATTAAACAAGTATTTAACTTTCCTGCAGAAAAAAGGTGGAGGAGAAAGGTGTCATTTAATAGGGTTTGTTAGCTTTTACAGCTATCATTTCTGCAGGGTATAACCAGAAATGGAAAACTTTGGTTATTCTCCCCTGTAGCTAGAAAGGGGACAGTTACCTCATGGTTTACTAATTGAGGAAAATGGAGCACACTTATTTGCAGTGTGTTTATGTCATTTCAGCACAGCAGCGGTTCAAAAATCTTGAAGTGTAGCTAGCTGTGTGTTCATCTATTTTAAGTTTCTCTTCAATTAGCTAATGGAAGCCACAGTGATGATTATTTTCATGAGAGCAACCAGCACTGTACCTCTAAGGAATGTGTTGCTTGTATGCATTACATTAATTACATTTTATGCACGTACATTACCACATGGTAACACTCAGAATGGGAAGTCAATTTAAAGTTACTCTCCTTTCATACTAAGGGAGAAACTCATGGATTTTCAGATCAGGAGTTGGCAGTCTATTGGTATCACATGCTAAGCTACTCTAATAGAATAGGTATTGATCTGAAATCTTGAAACTCTTTTCTTTAAATTGAGCTACAGTGTGAAGAAAAATAAAAATAAAATAAAATTTCAGAATGATGACTAGTGTGTTCATGTAGAGTTGGAAAACACTAGAGGAACATAAAACTGTGGAAGCTTCTGAATATAGGACCTCGACTCAATGTCAATTCAATGGTGTGCTCACACACTGTGCTAAAGCATCCATCAGAACAGCTTTTACTCTCAGTAAGAGGGTGTCAATTCCCTTATCTTTGATCCTCTTCTCTTTTCTTTCTTTACACATTTAGGATTGAGTCAGATCATTCCCTTAATCTGGAATCAGGTTTAGCATCCTAGTGCTGGACATCTGCATTTTATTTGTTTTTAAATCCTTACTTTCTGATGAAGTAGGTAGTGTCTTTTACAAAGCAAAGATTTTTAGTTTAACAGCTGAAACAAAAACACCAGGAAAAAAACATTTTAAAGCCATTTAGAAAATGTTAAGTGCCTGTTTAGTTTCATTATCCAACTGAACTAAACAGACTATCAAACTTAAATCAGAATTCTTAAATTACATGAATAACAGAAAAATATTTATTTACTCAGGCCTCACTTGACTAAAAGTGGTGTTGCAAAAAGTAAATTCAGAGAAGCTGGATTTCCAAACAAACTAAAACCTACTGTATTCCCCCTTTGCACTGTAACGATTATATTATTCCATGTTGTCTTAAAAATGAATTTGTTTTATTTCTAGTCTCTTTTTCCCACCCTCAATTTCTGCAGAGAACTGGCCTAGACATCTAGCAGAATAACTGTATAGAATTTTCTCTACTGTTTTATATTTAGAATCACGTAAATAACTTGGTCATCATTAGCCTAGAGACTACCATCTCTGAGTGTTTTATGTTCCCCTCTGAAATTTCACACTGTGTTTAATAAACCACTTATAAGATGCTGATGAATGTATCTGCCACTACTAGTTTCTATTACATTTGTCACAATGCCCAAGCACAAAATAATGAAGTGTGAAGAGAGCGCTTCAGCTCATTTCTCCATGTTCCAGAGAACCCTGCTGAAATGCTATGCTGCATCCTGAGGATGGTATCACATCACATAGTACAGATGCTTCACAGCAGAAGTGATAAAGTTATGTCTAAGAGGAAAGCTCGCACCAGAACTGAAACTGGTATCAGGCAGAAGCAACTTGTTGCCAGCACTGCTGTGCTACCCTCTACATGATACAAGCTAGCACCACCATAGCATATGCAATTGCATCGTGTGAATGTCATAGCCTGAACTCACTGTTAGCTCAAGTGTGTTATTGTTTTGTTTTTCTAGGACAGACATACAGAATGACAGCTTGGTAAAACACAACAGTAATTCCTCACCTCTCATTCCTGTCCTTTTCTTTACATTGCCCACTTCTTGGAGTACCATTTACATTCAGAGATCTATGTGCATTGTCTAATGTGGCATGGATCAGACTGTGTTAGAGAGGTACATACAACTGCAACACAAATTTAGAAGGGTCGATATTCAGAGTCAAATCTCCCCTGCTAACCTGACATTAAAAAACAATTTTAATTTTATTTTCTTAGCCTTACTGGGAAATACCATTGTAGGAAATGTTAGTTCTGCTCTTCCTTCTCCTTAACAACAAAAACATCTAAAAAAAAAAAAAAAAAAAACAACAACAAAAAAGAGAAACTCTCACTAGCTGGTAGTTGAAACCACTTTTGGAGACTTGATCATAGCTTAGTCACACTCACACTTTACTCGGATAGAAGTCTGACCACGTACCTGCAGTGGACCATCTCAAAAGCCAGTCATGCTTGCTTAGCACACTTAGAACCCTGTTTTTCATTTCAGGATAAAAATATGACACTTTTTCAGTTTGCTTTACATGAAGGGAGAATGAGAACACTTTTACTAGGCTAGACATAAGATTGCTTTGCTTTACTTCACTTCTAAGCCTTACTATCTGGTGTGTACATAGCTCCTCATGTGACTTCATGCCAAGCTTCAGAAAAATTGTTTTACAAAAGCAAGCTACTACCTTAGAATTCCTCTTTAATTCTTTTTTTTTTTATTTCCTTGAAATTTTCTCTTATTTTCAAATTTTTCCATGTGTAGTTCAAGCTAACGAACAGCCTTTTCTGTGCCTCCTTGGCAACCAACTCTGCACTACTCTGTTACAAGCCCACAAAACTCCAGTCACTTTTTTATAATGCATAGATTCAAAGTGTGCAGTTCTCACAATAGAGTCATAAAGATTATTGAAAGCTGTTAAACCACACTCATTCTAGCACTTAATAGACATTAATTTACTAAAAAGTGCAATGCAATTACAGGTAATCATCTGACCATAGCCCTCTTATAATGCAAGAAAGGTCTTTGCAGAACACCTGCTAGATGGCACTGCGCAGCTCCAGACCTTGAGGACAGATTTGGGTTCTTCAGTAAGACAACAATACAAGATAATTAAAGGCAATAATTATCTGACTAATCAAAAGCAGATAAAAGTGAAACCTTCTGTATTTATTCTGAGTTTGGACCTCAGGCACTCAGGTAGAAGTATCAGAAGTATCAGAAAAACATATATTTTTTTTTTATTTACTGTATGCATATAATATACTTGTGTTATGATATATTTTTAATCAGATGAGCACAAGCCTTAAGGATTAGTTTAGAGAGACACTGCTTAAATTGCAAAGCTTGGGAGAAGTACAGTAAGCAGCAGGCAACAGCATCTCTGGCTGAGTAGGAAAGAAAAGGAAAAGCAGAGCAAAGGAGAAGCCTCTAGTCCTTTCACTGGGCATTCCTTCTGTAAAATTGAATATCCAATGGAAAAAAGATGGCTGTAATTTCTTAGGAGTTAAACAAGTTTTGATTATGAAGGCCCATGTCCTCATAGGGCTAGCATTGCATCTTCAATCTTCATTTTTTAAAGAGCAATAGTGTCCCCTACTAATCATCTTATCTAATTTGGATTTGGTAACAAATATTTTTTCCTGGAGAAAGGATTTTTTCCTCCACAATGCTGCAGTTAATTCAATCACATTTGTTAATCACAGCAAAAAGTACTGAATGTCCTGTGGATTAAAGAAACAGAACATTTTCCCCCTTAAGTCAACTTTCCTACTTTAGTTCTTTCTCTTTTCCTATTTCAAATTGCAAAAGAGCTTGCTCCAATAATTCAACTTCATGTTACTTTCTGATTTCCACGTACATTTCAGCATCTCTAGGCGGACTAAATCATTAGTGCAATACTACAATTCAACAAAGTATAACAGAAACTCACACGAATTCATGCTTAAATTTTACCATGCTCATTGCTAGAGCTTCTTACTGGCCTCACAACAAGAACCTGGGAGCCCAGGGTCCCATGTTGACTAGTTTAAGTACAGAATTTTACTATATGCAGTTAAAAAAAAAAAAAAAAGAAAATCAGTCAACCAAACAGACAACTAAACCAGGGTAGCCTTACAGTCCTACACCAGCATTTTAAGGCTCAGAATGGGAAGAGAAGTTTTATAGCTTACACTGTGTTTTTATTATGCATTTGCTTACAGTGTTAGTTGAGTTTCCATTTAAATGTAAGCCACTGTCAAAGAGAGGTGATGAAGCCCCACTGCTGTGATCACTGGGTGGTCCAGGGGAACCTGGAAATCAGATCATGAAAAATAATTGCTTATGCTAAAAATGTGTAACAGGCCATACCTATTCTAGCTGTAAAACACAGCAATAAGTTTTATTAAAAATTACTGAACCAAACCAGAAGTACTGCTTGCATTTTAGAATGACAACCAATAAAATATCCACATGCTATACTTTAGAAAGGAAAAAGTAGCTAGATGTTTCACAAAGACTGTGTTCATGGAAACTACTTGCATGATTAACTGTTTGCAAGACTAAGCCTTTTTCAATAGCAGTAAGATATTTAAAATCAAGAATTCAAACCTGAGAGTACAACGATGGGCTGTATTTATAGACACAGCTACTAAGAAACTCTCAGACAAGTACTGAGTGTTGGATTAATGGATGTATCTTGGACTGTATTTATAAACATAGGTAATAGAAAACTCTTAGGCAAGGACTAAGTGTACACACATATACACTTAATTAATCGATGTTTCTTCTTCTTAAAATGGTAATTACTGTCAATACACTGCACATTCTCGACCTGAGAAATTAAAAGCAAAGTCATTGTGAGATGTTGCTATGATATTAATGTGGTAAGATTACATACTGATATTCTTCAAGATATCTCTTCTTTTAGCAGTTATGTACCATGATCCTGCTTTTAGTAGCTAAAACGACTTCAGAAAAGGTTAATGCTTTTGTCACATACAATAGTGGAAACAGAACAAAGTCTCATCAACATGCAATTTTTGTTTAAATGTAAAATGTTAACATACACCACCAACAATATACAATTTGTATTGGACAGTATTTGATCTCATCAAAGCACATGAAATCAATTTCACAGCAGTACATTTGCCATCATCAGAACCTCATTTTTTCCATCTGAAGAAGTCACCTGAAACTGCCTATAAATCATTTCATATTAATAGGTCTGTCGAGTCTAACATCACAGAAGTGAAAAAGTCATTCTTAGCTATATATTTTCGTACGTATCTACTCCACATATCTGGAAGATCTAGCTAAATAGAACTTAATTCAGCAAAAGCTCATTTTCTCCATAACAAATCTGTCAGTTCAGTGCTGATGTCTCAGAATTATACTTCAAATTCTGCAGTTTCAGCATGTTTGCATTTGGAGTCCTTTCTGAACCATATTAAGATGACATCAGAAGGAACTGTTATGCTTTGCTTCTAGCCACTTTAGCCAAGTGCTAACTTTAATAGCTAGCCACAACACTTTGTAGCTAACGTAAGAGAGCTCTACAGAGAGACCTGGACAAGCTGAATGCATGGTCGGAGGCCAATGGGATGAGATTCAACGAGGCTAAGTGCAGGGTTCTACACTTTGGCCACAACAACCCCAAGCAGTGCTACAGGCTAGGGACAGAGTGGCTGGAGAGCAGCCAGGCAGAAAGGGATCTGGGGGTACTGGTAGATAGCAGCTGAACATGAGCCAGCAGTGCGCCCAGGTGGCCAGGAGAGCAAATGACATCCTGGCCTGTATCAGGAACAGTGTGGCCAGAAGGGGGCAACAAAGCTGGTGAGGGGCCTGGAGCACAGCCCTATCAGGAGAGGCTGAGGGAGCTGGGGTTGTTTAGCCTGGAAAACAGGAGGCTCAGGGGTGACCTCATTGCTGTCTACAACTAACTGAAAGGAGGTTGTAGCCAGGTGGGGGTCGGTCTCTTCTTCCATGCAACCGGCAACAGAACAAGGGGACACAGTCTCAAGTTGTGCCAGGGGAGGTATAGGCTGGATATTAGGAGACAGTTCTTCATAGAGAGAGTGATTTGTTGTTGGAATGGGCTGCTCAGGGAGGTGGTGGAATGGCTGTTCCTGGAGGGGTTCAAAAAAAGACTAGATGGAGCACTTATTGCCATGATCTAGTTGATTGGCTAGGGTTGGGTGATAGGTTGGACTGGATGATCTTGGAGGTCTCTTCCAACCTGGTTGATTCTATGATTCTAAAGCACAGAAGACCACAAAAATCTATCTGTTCAGACTTGAGTCTTGTAGTGACTTACGGAACAGCAGTGGTAGGATTGTGAGCTCTAGGCTAGCAGTTGAATTTGATCATCTCAAAGGCTTCTTCCAACCTTGAGAATTCTAAGGTTAAAACACAGTTGGTACTAAATTCTCCGCAGAAGTGTTCACTTGTTGTCAAATTACACCTTCTCCAGCAGCAAACTATGACAAGTCCATGAGTCAAAGCAGACTCTTAAAGAAAAATTATTCCACCTCTTCAGCAATTTAAGCATATTGAAAGACATGAATTTAGGTATTTTCAAATCTTTAAATCCAAGTTTTACCATAATACAAGACACATTAGAATAATTGTGTTTTTTTGCCTCTGCACAAGCCAGCCTCCAAACAATCAGGTTGTCTTTCCTTCCTGCCCTTAGAATAAAACTCTGTATACACACATGATATCTGTGATACAAAATATACTAGCACACAGGAAATCTTGTAGTATCTGCTACTTTAGCTCTCACCCAAGAAGAATAGATTCCAAACCAAGTGGTAGCTACCAGTTCAAACTCTGGAGTGTTAGTTTGAGGAAGACTATCACAACAAAGTGTTTATGTAAAATACAACATCTGCTACAGGTGGCTCCCTGCTTCATGACAGAAATACAGTATCCTGATGGGTACTGATGCCAGAAAAAAAAGAGGTTTGGTATGTTGTGATGTTTCCAGAAACCATTATTGACTGACTATTCTCTTGTTACACCAAAATTCCACCACAGTTAGATAGTCAGCCTGTGAGAAATGCAAACGTACACTACAATGGGCTTCATCTGTTTCCTTTGTTGTCCTTTTTTTGTTTGTTTGTGGGTTGGTTTTGGTGTTTGTTTGTTTTTTTTAGAAAATTGGGCCAGGAAAGATACTATGAGAGGGTAGAAGATCTTTGCCTGGGCAATAGGTCAGTATGCTTAGAAAACAAAAGCCAAACCACAATGAAACAACTTATCCTGCAAGATGAGAATGGGCCAGAGAGACAGTAATATTATAGAAGTCTGCAGGTCACAAAATAGACTGAGATGTCCTTGGGGGTAGCAGGAAAAAGACAAAGCAGAATGCCGATGTAGGAGAAAGAAGCTGTCTAAGAATCACAGGAATTTTTGCAGAGCTAGCAATAACTGAGGAAATCACCAAGCACGATGACACAAAACCTAAAGGACTCTTTTGCAGTGGCCCAGGTACTTACAAATCCTTTCACATTCTTCTTGACAGAATCACTGAGATTTTTCAATTGAAAAATAAGGCATTCCACTACTTATACTTTAATAAAGCCTAGATTTTATTTTTAACTTGAAAAAACTTAGGCTTTCTAGACCTACAAAAGTCTTTAATAAAGTTCTGGTCAACTCAGAGTCTCATTAACAGGTGGTTGTTTATTTCAGTCAGTGAAGTATGCTACGTCTCTAACAAAGCAAGCCCCCAAAAGGCAGGACAGCAGATCAGTGTACCTCAGTTGGTCAGCAAGCCCTTATCTTTTATAACAATTAATCTCATGAACAAGATTGATGAATGATACCATAGACCTCTTGCTTATGAACAAAGTCTCATTTATCTAACTTGCTAATTATGTCATAGACAACCTCCAACAGACCAAAAATCCCATTCCAGAAGAACCACAAAATTAAAATCAAAAGGAAACACTCCTGGTGATTTTTAATTACATAGCTTCAGAATACCCTGATAATTTGTTATGACTATTAGAAAGAAAAACTGCAGAGAGCCTTTTCTAGCATCCAATGTCCTGGAGAGTCTTCCCAGCAACAGTAGTTCTTATCTAAAAGGATTCTACAAGTGCTTCTGAACTCTGGCATCAGCAATGGACTTAGCTCAAAAGAGAGTCCCTAATGACAATACCCAAGAGTTGATACCATGATTATTATGTATCAGGCTAACAAAACCCCTCATAACCACTAATAACTCCCTGACCCAGCTCCAAAAAGCTGAAATTCCTTCCTCTGGTTTCTACAAACAGAATCCATATTTTCTCTATCTGACAGTGACCTTAGGGCAAACCACAGTCCAGAGGCAATGTCTATGTCCAATGAAGCACATTATTAATGACCCCATTGGTCCATGTTAGCTTCTGATACAGGTCTGATAGCATTTTGAGAAAGAATTATTTGCCCTGTACAAAATTATGTCAAGCATTATGCAGTATTTTATAAAATTCCTGCTCAAATTCCTGTGGCAGAGATTATTTGTTGGCATAATTTAATTCATGATTATAGAGAGTCTCATAATAGTCTAGTAAGAGCCAAGAGTCTCAGGTAGCTGAGAGACAACAACCAACACTGGTATACCACCCAGGGTTAGAATCTCCTCCAAACAGAAATAAGCAGCCCTTGTCTCATCTTTAAGTGTCAGTTAATCAGTTTCCATGTCTAAATCCATGCAAACACCTCTAGTTATTGTTCACAGTTCATGAAAGAGAATCAACCACATGATCATCTGCAATGTGTTCACAACTGTACACAGCAATAAAAATGTTTCCACATTTAGATTTTCATCTAAGATTATCTGACTTGCTAATTACTACACACATTTCAGTGTGAGTATAATGTCAAAGACTGGTTTATTACAAAAAGATAACTGATCCTTGGGCATTTCCAGAAGAAAAACATGGTGAGAAGATATTTCCCTGTTTGTGCTTTTCCTAGACATGGCATGAGATAGTGTAGGGACAGAATAGCTGTGAGAAGGAAGGAGGGAGGGAGATGCTACTACTAAGTTGTACTTATTTGAAATAGTAATACTGGTTAAGAAGAGGAGACAATATGGTTATATTTTAAAGTGAACACACCATAGTACTAAAACTGCAAGCAGAGCAGCTGGTCTGAATGTTTGAAGGTAGTGGACCATGTGTCTGAGTCTTCTGGGATGCTAGGAAAGACCCAGATACTTCAGATTTATATTTGTATGCACTTAAATCTTACTTGCAGTGTGAGTTGGGAAGTCCTTTATAGCATAGTGCAATTGTCACCTAGGTCCTTATATGTGTCACTGATGCTTAATGTCCAAAATTCCTTTTTGTGCATAGGCTTGTGAGAAGCTCTTCTTGAAATCATAAAACTATAGAAACACTTAGACTGGAAAAGACCTTTAAGACCATTAAGTTCAACTAACAGCCTAAAACTATCAAGTCTACTGCTAAACCATGTCCCTAAATACCACAGGCACATGTCTGTTAAGTATCTCCAGGGATTCCACCATTCCCCTGGGGACTCTGCCCCAATGTTTGACAACCCTTTCGGTGAAGAAATTTTTCCCAATACCCAACCTAAACCTCCCCTAGTGCAACTTGAGGCCATTTCCTCTCATTCTGTCCTGTTTTACCAGGGAGAAGAGATCAACATTCACTTCACTATAATCTCCTTTCAGAGAGCTGTAGAAAGCTATAAGGTCTCTCTTCAGCCTCCTTTTCTTCAAACTAAACAACCCCAGTTGCCTCAGTCACTCCTTAACAGACCTGTTCTCCAAATCCTTCACCATCTGTGTTGCCCTTCTCTGGATCTGTTTCAGCAACTCAATGTATTTCTTGTAGTGAGGTGCCCAAAACTGAGCACAGTAATCAAGATGCAGCCTCACCATTGCAGAGTTCAGGGTGGCAATCACTTCTCTAGGCTGTCAATGAAGGAGGAGAAAGACAAGGTGCTCCAACTGCCAGAGCAGGAATTTCCCTGCAGTCCATGGGAAGATTATGGTGAAGCAGACATTTCTCTTCAGCCCATGGAGGATCCCATGCTGGAGCAGGTGGATGTGCCCTGAAGGAAGCTGCAGCCTGTGTGTGACATGCTGGAGAGAATTTTTTCCACTTCTGCCCATAGAGAGAACTCGCATTAGGGCAGTTTGTAAAGGACTACAGCAGGTGGGAAGGACTCAAGTTGAATTAGGATAAAAGTGTGAGAAGGATGGAGTGGTAGGGAGAGATGCTGTGTTACTGACTCTAAACTCCTCATTCCCCAGCCCCCTGCTTCACTTTCATGGAAGGTAAGAGGAGTCAAGAATGAAGTTGAGCTTGAGAAAAGGTTGGAGGTGTTTCAATGTATTTTGTCTTGGTTTCTCAGTATCTGAATCTATTATTAATACACAACACGCTTACTTAAGTTTCCCCAATTTGAGTCTGTCTTGCCCATGAAAGTAATTAATAATTGATCTCCTTGTCTCTATCTTGACCCAAGAGATTTGTCATTCTGTTTTCTCCCCATTTTCTGTTTAATGAGTCAGGGAAAGCAGCCATGGTTAACAGACCACAAATGGCAGAGTCCAAGATAGATGTGATGTCATTCAACAAGATAAAATTGCTAGTAGAACTGTCATAACTGCGAATAAATATGGTCTATAACAGAAACTGCTGGTAAGAACTTACTAGCTTGCCAAAGTCCTATCTCAGTTGGAATACAGTTATTCAAGGCATTATAGATATTATTCTATAGCTGTCTGATGACCTAGGATAGAAAAATAGGAAGACAAAATCTGTAGTTTCGTTATAAGAAACACTGATCAGACAAAGGTCTCCAAATATAAACACAAATTTTCCTTGAATTTAGATTCCATTTTCAAATGGAAATGATATGCTGTAAGAACTGAAATAATGGGTTTAGCATGTAACATATAGCTCATCTGAGTAGAGGTTCATCAGGTTTGCTTCTAATAGGTTTACGAATCTAGATTAAATAACAGACGCTGTGCTAATGACAAGAGGTAGATTTATGAGAGCTATGATTCTGTTTAAAGCAAGAAAAAAGTACACAGTTAAGCCAAACTTACCTAAGTCCCAAACCCAAACATTTCCAACAAAAACATTTTAAACCTATTTGGCTTAATTTGAAAAAAAAAAAAAACCAAACCAAATTATCTGGTACAAAATTATTTGGTACAAAATTACCTGATATATTATGTATACTTTTCTACTTGCCACATCGATCTCAAGTATCTTGAATACTGAAATTTGCTAGGCAAATCAACAAAAAATTTCTTTTATCTGCTTTGTTCATAAACAATTTACTATTGGCACTCTTAAACTTCTTAGCTGTCAGTCTAATTCTGCTCTCTGATAAAAATGCTCAAAATATCCAAGTAATTTATGAAATATGCACACTTAATGTTATTTGTATCCTGAAAATACCTCTCTATGAGAATGTACAATTCAAATGTTTGTAAACATTGTTTTATTGTATTCAGGCAAAGCTTGTGCAGAAAACACTTTCAGGTATCACCCATGATTGTACTGCATTTTAATGAGGTTTTCAGATTTATTTAGAATAAAATATACAGAAGCAGCAATGCAATATGCATTAGATTCTTGCATGTTGAGCAATAAAGCACACACACAATTTTCTGTTTCTTCCTGCAAAGCACTCAAGAATTGAATTCCTATTTCTGTCACTGTCATCTTATTATGAGAATACTGCAAAGAGGAAAACAAATTACGTCTATCTGTTAATTTCCTCTTACCTAATGGGAGCTTTAAAAATGATGGAGCTTCCCTGAGGTACTGAACAGTGATGGTAACTTCATCTCCAGCATTTCGCAGTAGGTGTACCTGTCAGTGTGACAAATAACAGCTACTTTAAAAGGAAGAACCACCAGTCATGGAAAACACATTATTTACAATAAAATCAACAGTTCTGCTGATGTGTAAGAAACTCTGTGCGAGTAAGAAATATGAAAAATATCTTTAGGATCAAGCCATACCAGCAATAGTTAAGAGTAGGCAAGACCAATGGAACTAT
Organism: Ramphastos sulfuratus; assembly: GCA_013399055.1. NCBI lineage: Eukaryota > Metazoa > Chordata > Aves > Piciformes > Ramphastidae > Ramphastos > Ramphastos sulfuratus. The sequence continues at coordinate 73,064 of WBNM01017140.1, read as the reverse complement.
CTGAATAAATAATTTGGTGTGCAATGTTATTATATGTATCAGCTGACACAACATCTACAAACAAATTCATTTTATAAAGCTGGCATAGGGTAGTAAGAAAATGTGTTTATGTAAATTGAATACTTGAATTGTGTGCATACACATAAATAGACATATATTAATACACCATAATTATCTAGAATGTAAGTATTTGGTTCAATTCATTTGTGTGACATATTAAGAGCACTACTGTGTTTCAAATATAGTCTTGATTTTTGTAACTGTCTTCATTATCTGTAGGTATTTTTTAACCAGAATGGAACATACATGTGTGTAGACATATGTATTAAAATATCAAAACTTAATTAAAAACAGAGCACTAACTACTGTACAAGGAGCTCCATTAAATGCAGAACTTCAAGCAGCATCTTTGATGGAACTTGACTCATGTTACAGGGCAGAGATATTGCCTAGTTTCAGATCTATAACACTCAGGAGAGAAGATTTTGTTTGGTTTCTACGTGACTTGAACGTAGGGCCTGCAGTCCCCATTGCTAATGCCTGTGGCCTCTAGTCTAAGCACAATTAAAACATGTATGTATCAATTAGAAAAGTAACTAACCACAGCAAACTCTTACAGACATATTTACTGATAATTTTGTTTGCTGTTGTATTTACTAGTGACCTCAGATGCCTGAGAGTGAATGATAGAGTTCTGCATTCATTGAATTAGGAGAATCAGCTCTGCAGGGCAGAAGAGCTCAATGAGGTCAGAGAAAGCAAAAAAACGGGCAGTCTGAGCAGATTAGTAAGGTGGAAGCTTGAGGGTCCAGAAGCAAAGAGCTTGGGGATGCATAAGGATTTAAAAAAAAAAAAATATATTTTTGAAAAACATTCACTATTGGACTGTTACCTTACTGTAGCATTAATATAAAAGGAGAGTTATAAAAGTAAGTAGTGTGGGTTTAAAAAAAAAAATATTTGATTAAACAGATTTACTGGAGCTGTGTGTGTGCACTTGTATGTTTATAGTTATGAAGGAGAAAAGGGCATCAAAAGGAAACGCTTTCAATGCTGGCTCTAGCTTGTGGATTTGGCATATCTCGAAATGCATTCATCAAACCAGTTTATTAGGCTTCTCTTTTTCACATTTCTCATGAACAGGGTGGAGAGAATGATAAAAATATAAATAGGAACTTCCAGATCTCACTTTGCTAACTACAGTCTGGACTCTGAAGAGAAAAATATTACTCATATTTTAGGAAAACCAAATGACCTTTTGCTTCATTTTAATTGTCAACACTCATTTTAGGGAAAGTCTGTATACCTACAGGAAGGCAAATCAATGTCACAATTCATGGCTGATGTGCATTCTTTTAAAACTGTAGTCCCTTATGGTTACTGTGGCTTGTTCTAAAGCTAAAGATATACTTTATCATTAATAATTCCACTTCTCAAACTTAAGAGTTTTGGTTGTTTGAATCAAGTCCTGTCTTATTATAGATCAGAACTGTAACAGCAATTAAAATTGAAAAAGTGAATGGCATTGATGAATTCATTTCTGCATGTGGCCCTTTAACCAAGATGAGGGCAAGAGACATCATTTAACTTCAGCCATTTAAAAGATTGGACCCTAAATTAGTTTTGGGTGGGGTTTTTTTGTTTTGTTTGGTTTTGGGTTTTTGGTTTGTTTTTTTTCCACTCCTAGAAGTCAGTAAAGACCTTAGGATAAAAAAAATGGAATTTTCACTCACAGATGTCTCTTTATAAATAAGGAGAGTCTGGATGATAACCTTACACTTCAAACATCTGAAGTTGAATAAGATGAAATATATTCTTACATCTAGAGATGAAAATTAAACACGTAGCTCAGACTAAAAGTCTGAAGTAAAAAGAAGTGAATTTTCTGGTGAATGTCTGAGCTTAGAAGTACATATATTTCACAAATAAAATACATCAATTCAAACAAAGTACAAGCCTTGAGGTTGAGAAGTGTCTGGCTGGAAGATTATGTACAAGCTTGTAATGCAGTGGGCACACAACCATGAAGATAATAAAATATGAGAATTAGATCATAACATAATAGTAAAATGTCAGTGAAATCTAGATAACTGTATTTTAAAATCATAAGCCCTTAAAATGAAAAAGGAACAATAATAATACTTAAAATGCCTCCTAGACTAAAGCATGGTTGGAAGTATTTTTGGAAACTTAGCAGTTTCAGCTCAACCCATATGAGCAGAAGTGAAAAATCTGATACTGTGCTTCTCTATGCATAAGTAGGCAAGGAAGATGCATGAAAAACAGACCTCATAGTAGAAGTAGTCTTTAAAATGATAGTGGAAACAAAGTGACTTTAAAGTAAAGTTTACAAAATGTCTGACTATAGACAGTATGGAAAAGCATGAAGTAGAATTAACTTAGCTCAAGAAATAAGAGAGGCACTTCTCTCTTCCACTGGTGAATTACAAAGTGATTTCCAATAAACACTTCTGATTTTTATCTTCCTTAGCCTTCAATGCACAATACTCTCTTCCTTAATATTTAATTGGCTAGTCCGAAACTATCATTTATGTCTGAATAATTTATACAAATGATATGAAAATGTGAGTCAATGCAGCCTATGGAAATTCTCAGATTTAAATTGAAACTGCAATTTCTCTTGGTTCATCCAATTACCACTTTTATTTCTATCTACAAATACAGTAAAAGATTTTCTTAATCACAATGCCTCAGTATTAATTTAAACAAATATACACTGCTCACGCATGACAACTACCAAGAACTACAGGCAAACAAATGAAATGATTTAATTTTTTTCTGCTTACACACTTAAGTCTGTCTTTAAGCATTGTTTTGAAGTGGAAAAAAAAACATCTGGGATATGAAAGATGATGTTGACACATACTTCGCATTGCAAAACACATTTTGAGCCAAATCAGCTGTTCCCTGAAGCAATGGAAGTTTAAAATTCACCTAAGGCTGGCTATTAGCTGAACAATGAACACTCATCCCTGAGAAAGCACTTTTTACATCCTTCCTAAAGCTCCAATAATATCAGAACATTACAGGAACTTCCCTCTATGAATTCGAGTCAGTTTAAACTGTTATCAATGTGCTATAATTGAAAGAGTTCAAAGCCACAGAAATCCCAATTTGAAAATAACCAAGATGTTGTATTGCTTATCTCCTCTTACTCATTACTTGCAAAATGAAATAGTTGTCTCAGGTATCAAAAAATTGTGGCCAGAAATGGCCAAATTACCAGAAAGCAAACAATTCTCTGATGAAAACTCTGAAGTCATTACTGATGTGCATGGTATGTCAACACACACCACAGGATCAAAGTGCCACTTGGAATTCAAACACACATACACATATCTGATTGAGCATGACTAGAAATACATATGGTTAAGAATCTTTAGAAATATAAACATTTCTTATCCCAAACAGGCTTTTTCAAGCAAACAAATTGTAGCTGTCTAACCTTCTGAGCTCATATTCTTCAAATATATTAATAATCTTTCTAGATGATAGCTAAGTGTTGTGTTTATACAAACTGCAGTTGACACTGACTGTGCTAAAAAAGACTAAATGTGAAGTTCTCATGGAGCTGTTACTGTTTCAATTTTCTTTGTTGGTTTTTGCTTGTATTCATAATGTACCTGTGGAGTTCTGAGAAAAGGCTTTTATCTGACTAGAGATGCCTCTGAGGAGAGATACATCAATCAGAAAACTTGTGTCATTGTCTACAGGCAATGGTATGAAATGAAGGTAATTTCAGCCGGCTAATGGACAATACTTCATGAAGGCTGTCTTATGCTACCAAGTGCAAAAGCTAAAGTAGAAGCTTTTCAAGTTATCAGACCCAGCAGGTTGTGTATTTCATTCTCCAATTTAGAAATGCCTGACAGTTTGGGCAATGCTTCCTTTTTTTTTTTGGACAAAGTTCTGCACAATGATACTTCTGTAGTAAGTCTTTCTACTCTGTCTATTAAGATATTCAACAGACATCTGGAGTTAATACAGGACTAAATAAATGGACAAAGCACTGAGAACTGCTTTGTGTATACACATTCACTGCTGAAGTACAAAACAGAAGTCCTAGACCTACGGACTGATAAAAGTTCAGACTACCCTACGATTGGATGAAGCACCAAATTTATTTGCAATCATCTGTAAGTTCACCATTTCAGGCTTAAAAGAACTGGAGAAAATTACAATAATTTAAAAAACCCCAACGAACAAACCCAAACCATTCTTCTTTCACACTGAAATCCTTAAACTGTGTAGAACATAACAGGGTAATAAGAATTCTTAGGGACAAAATTCAGCATTGTTTCACCATATTTCTGCCCTGCTATATCAGTATTTAATGCTTTGGCTTCCACACCTCACTCAAGCATGAATCTGCTCCTATCATCATACACCAGCAGATCATTTGCAAAATTAAGTACGCATCAAAAAGAAATTTGCATTAGTGAAAGTCCCATACTTGAATCTTCTGAACACTATCTCAAGGCCCCTGGCCATATACCAGAGTGGTAGGGTTTGGAGGTGGCCTCTGAAAATCACGTAGTCCAATCCCACCTGCTAGAGCAGGATTACCTAGAGTAAATCACACAGGAACACATCCAGGTGGGTTTTTGAAAACCTACAGAGAAGATGACAGCCTGATCCAATGCTCTGCTACCCTCAAAGTGATTTTTTTTTTTTTTTTTTTAATGTTTATGTGGAACATGCTGTGATCAGGTTTGCGTTCACTGCCCCTTGTCCTGTTGCTGGACACCACCTTGCAATTCTGTTACTGTATAGACCAGTATCTCTTCAGTACAGGTCACCATAAAATATGTTCTGTATTGGAAAAACATCCTCTTGATGAGGGGATCATCATGCAAATCTCACTGACTTGTTACAGACTTCTGAAGAATCAGTTTCTCCTCCTCCATAGTCATGATTACAGCCAGAGCCATATTTGCTTAAATAATGGAGCTATAATTCTTTCTATTAGACTTTTTACTAATACTACATTAGACAAAACTCAACAACAACAAAAACTTTTGATCTACTTATCCAGTTCTTTAGTAATTTTGATACAATCTGCTAATTCATTTGCTATCTGAAGCATATAAAATATGCTCCTGCTTGTATAATAGGGAGTCAGTAAAGGTGCCATTATCTGCCTTAGTTCAGTGGCTGAACAAGCATGTCTGAAATATTAGTGACAACTGTACAGCCATTCACTTGTTTAGATCACACTCCTATTAGGTCAATGGTTTTGTGAAGAGAAATAATACTTATGTCCAGCTCTTACAACTCAAAGGAGTTGATTAATTGTCCCTACAATCAGAAATACAACCATTTTATTAATGAGTGAATTTACATGGGTGTAAGCCTTGTATGTAACATTTTCCTTTTTTCCATTTCAGGAAATTTACGAAATGAAAAGTAATTGAGTTTCCCTTACATAAATAGAGTAACTGGTCTTTCACAAACACATTTAATTAATCTACTCAATAGTACAAAGGTGTACACTAACTCTTAATTAGCTTGCAGCTCGGCGCTCTTAGTAACACTGAGCTAGAATAGATAGCATGCTGTAGCTCTTCACAGCCTGATGAAGAAATACTGAGGGTCACCCAGCATAAAGCACTGAATTAGTCAAATGCACAAAAACATCATTTAAACAGGCAATGAAAAATGCGGGAGGGAGAAACGAGGAGATGGTATTGTTTCAAAGAAGCTAGTTCAACCAGCAGGGGAACTCAGCATAGCAACCAAAAATGAAAACATAGACTAGGCTGTTCACAGGATGTAAGGATCAAAGGAAGTAAGAGAGGACAGGTCTACCTAGCAATTATCAGGGATAACAAGGAATACCATACAGCACTGTTCATGAGTCTATCAAATTCCATTTCAAAACTAGGCAACTATTTTTTGTATCAGCACTTTCAAAGACCCTTCAGATTTATCCACAGGTATTTACATCATTTTGCTCTTATTCCAGTGCTTTCCATCTGAAATATTTGGTCTCTTTCCATGGTGCTCGGTTTTAGTCAGGTAGGAGGTCTATGAAAGAACCCCTTTATTTATGAGTATAGAGGCTAGTGTAATTTGTTATAAATGTTGTCTAGATCTTTCGATACTCATTAGTGAAATAAATATAAAAGGAAAAGGGTTTAAAAGGAGACAGATTTTTTTTTAATAGTGTTTTTGTTTGTTTGGGGTATTTTTAGTGGGTTTTTTTGGTTTGGGCTTGGGGTTTTGTTGGGTTTTCGGTTGATTTTTTTGTTTGCTTGTTTGTGGATTTTTTGTTTGATTTTGGTTTTGTTCTAAATGGTTTTTAAAATCTTAACTCTCTTTACCCTTAGGAAGGACTGCCTGAAATCATGGAATAGCTTCAGTTGGAAAAGACCTTTAAGATTGAGTCTGTATTGATCATTAAGAAATCATAGACACACTGCATGCATTATCTGAGAAGTGCTACATTTTGTGTCCATAACAAAGACTTTATTTCTTCCTATAGCTACTTTGTGCCAGGTAGTTGGATTCTGTCATTAGTTTTAATTGTAATGATTCTGTCTCTGCACTCAAAAATTATGCACATGTTTAGAGCTTAAAAAAAAGTAGATTTCCGCAAGTACATTACAGAAGTCATGTCATATTCTTAAGTGTATATTCCACACAGGTACCACAGTGCTATTTCATTTCTTAAAATCTCTGAAATCACAGAATTGCAGAACTAACCAGGTTGGAAAAGACCTCTGATATCACCGAGTCCAACCTATCAGTTGTCATGGTAGGCCTAAACAGGCCACATTAGGTTTGTACATGTCCTGGCTCACCCGGGCATGTTTTTTCTACTCTCCCTCCTTCTGTTTTGGGGAGAGCAACCACGGGAAAAGGGACAAAGGACCTGGCGCCACTAAGTCTGGGGTCTGGGGTCTGTCCATCCACTGCAGTAAACAGGGTGCACACGGTTGCCTTATGCAAGGCCCGTGATCTGCCCAAAAAAGGGTAAAGCAAGCCTATGGCTTCACCCAATATGGCCAAATCTTGGCTAACTGCCATTTGATTGGCTATCTCATGTCCAAAGGTCCATTTGATCTTCGGGCTGTGTTAATAAAAGGAGCAGGGAACACGGGATGCGTGCCTTCTGCCATTACAAGGTGCCTGCTTGCATCCTGCCTGCTGCCTCCACGCATTTGCTAGCATGATACCGCAAGACGTCCTGCCTGCATATAAGAGCCTGCTGCCAAAGACAGCCAGAATCAGGTCAGAGATTGTCTCTCTCCTTTTTCCAGTGTTCAGGAGCCTGGAGAAACTCTAAAGCCACTGACGGCTACCGACAGCGACCCTGCAACGAGCCTTGGGTACTGTCAGGCAATACCTCTTAACAAGTAAATACCAAAGCCTCTTGTAATTCTTAATTGCCTTCTGCCATAAGCAGAAAGGTGCTCCTTGGGTCCATCTAGTGAGCAAGCGGCGTACTGGTTGCAAGTGGTATATTGACCGCAAACCTTCTCTTCCAGTTTAATTTGAGTTCTGTTAATGTATATTTAATAGTTATTTCCAGATCCTGTTATAACCTGTATATAGTTTCCATGATGTTGCAAAGAGTCTGTTATTATTATTAAATGGTGGTCGGGGTGGTGTGAGTTCTGATTATTTAATATTAATAAACTATATATTAATATTTTTACAATATCGTCTCACAGTAGCTAATTACCCCTTCCACAACATCAGTATAAGTGCAAAAGACTGCCAATTTAAATGGCGAAAATGTGTTTTATCATTTGCATGCAAAAGACACTGAAGCTCAAAAGTATGCTCTAACTTGTTTCTTAATGAGGAATGCTGTCAGCTGCCTTCAGTAATAAAATAATCACATTTCATAGAGCATCTGGAAACAAGGTTGAATTGTACATCCCACCAAATTTTAGTTATAATTCGCTCCTTTTTATGTAATTTTATTTTTATGCAGTGCTGGGTTACAGAATACTTATGGTAAAGTATTTGAGAAATGAAATTAAACTCACATTTTTTCATCTAAAGTGAACACACTTCAGTTATTTGCTGCATTGTCATAACAAGACTTCTCTTCTATTACCATCAAATCCCCAAGAAAAGAGCTCAGAAAAATTCTAAAGGGTAACTGAAAGAACACTCTAATGTCACAAATCAGCATTCTTGTGAAGGTGTATTTCCCTCTTTCTGTTACTGCCCATTCACAGAGCAACACACAAATTTTCAAAAATACATGGCAAGTCTTAACTAACATCAGCAACTATGCCAAATGCATTAATAAACACTCCCTATCAAAGGAGTTAATTCACTACTTTTAGTTCCTACTTCACCTTGCTGTTCTGCAGTTATCTACTCACCATAACAGGTATTTGCTGTCCATGTAATAGTCAACTTAGGCACTCTTCTGCAACTGAGGCAAAGACAAAGGAACTCTGTGAGAACTATCAAGATGAAGTTAAGAAAGTGAACTCTTCAGAAGGTTTTTTTTTTCCTCTAGTCCTAAACATATTAAAATACTTTATTTAAAGCAGAATTTAATTGAACACTTCATCTTTAAAGAGGTTTTTTTCCATGAAAAAAAGTATTTATAGGAATACAGGTTTTTGTACAAGCTGTATCTGAAAACTGTTTTGTGTTTGAAAATGACTTCTGCTTTCTGATCTATATTAATGAGGCTCTGAGCAACTTGATGTAGTTGGGGATGCCCCTGCTTACTGCAGGCCTTTAAAGACCCCTCTTAATCCAGTGCATTCTATGATTCTCTGGATTCTACATGCCTGGTTTGACTGATCCCAATTGTAAATCTAATAATGGAGAAGACAAGTTGTGAGCCTATGATCATCTCGCAAACTTCCTGTCAATAATATTTAGGGCTGATGGATTTTGCCCATGTTGTTTCTGTTCATACACTTGTGTGTAACTGAAAATAGCCTCTTAGCTCAGAGCACATCTAAAAACATCTTATGTCAATCAAGTACAATCACTCTATTCCACACCTTGAACTATTTAAATAAATAATGGTAACAGCAAATTATGAGGAAGAAAATACACCTAATCACAAACTAAATAAATCACATTCTAAACAGAGAAACCAGTCAGAAAAGTTGATATGCAAAGCCCACTACATTTCTTTTCCAATATACAAAGCCAATGTAGATCAGTGCTAAAAATCAGCTAGATTAAGAAAAATACAATACGATAAAAGTTTTGTTCTTGTTCTTTCCAAACACCTTTTCAAAGTAAACTACTATGAACCTAAGAAGGATACTCAGAAAGTGCTTAAACTATCGTCAAAGGATTGAAAGCATTCGAAACAAAAATATAAAATATTTTGGAGGAAAAACAAGAGAGGGTACCCATAACGATAGATTCCACTAAGTTATTTCACACCATAACCTTGTCAAGTTGTCCTAGAGAAGTCTCCATCATTTCCCCCTTTGTCTCTCTGCAGCTTTCACAAACAGAGAGGATTTAGTGAAGGGAACTGGTAATATTATGGATTAGTGTTACTAGCAGGACCAGGGAAGTGATTGTCCCCATGCCCTCAGCACTGATAAGGACACTTGGAGTGCTAGGTTCAGTTTTGGGGTCCTCACTAAAAGACAGACACCGAGGGGCTGGAGTAAGTCCAGAGAAGGGCAAAGCTGGTGAATGGTCAAGAACAAGTATTGTGAGGAGTGCCTGAGGGAACTGCCGTTGTTTAGTCTGGAGAAAAGGAGGCTAAGGGAGAGACCTACTCACTCTATGCAACTCCCTGAAAGGAGGAGGTTGGAGTCAGGTGGGTGTCAGTCTTTCCTCCTAAGTTACAAGTGATAGGGACCAGAGGAAATAGCTTTGAATTGCACCAGGGGAGTTTTAGGTTAGGTATTAAAAGAAACTTCATCACTAAAAGGGGTACTCAAGACTGGAACAGGCTTCCTGGGATGTGGTTGAATTTCTTCAGGTTTTTAAAAGACAGAGATGTGTTGCTAGTGGACATGGCTTAGTGTCAGGCTGGGTAGAATTAGATAATGGTTGGATTCAGTATTAAAGGTCCCTTATCCTTAGCAACCTGGACAATTCTGTCATTAAACTGTCACCTCATATTTAATTTTCTTTCACAATTTATTGTATCTGGAAAACTGAAGTCTCAACCAAGTGAGCTCTGCAAGGAGTGTGTTCAAACTACCTGAAGTAGAACACACATGTACAAGATGGCCAACTGAAAGCTGATGGTTTACGTGTTCTCTGAACCTTATATGTAACATAGGAGCAGGATTTCCTATTTTGCAATGCCTTAAAATGTTTATATAGGAGAGAGGCCATTTTTCAAGAAAACATTATTGCTTGCAGTTCTGGATCTTTGCTGTAACAGGAGTTTAAACACATCCACTCTCATCCAACAAAAAGGCATAGGGATCCATGGATCCTGAAGAATCTAAACTGAAAGCTTTCTTTAAAAAAAAAAAAATTAAAAATCCCAGGATTTTTCAGACTCATTCCTAAATTGTATATATATTTCACTTTAGAAGTTTATGTCATATATGTGTGCAAGTGCACACACACTGGGCCTCTGTAATCCAACATAAATGAGATGAGAAATATTAACCTTCTGACAGGTAGCAGATAAGTGCATCAGAATTTACATATTTTATCCACAAATAGCTACAATCTCCTGCTAAACAACTGATTCACTCAAGCTGAAAGTTGAGGGTCATTAAATGAACCCTTCTTTTTGAAGCATTTAATTGTGAAACCATCATATTCAAATAAGACATTTTTATTTTAGGTAAGAAATTCCAATTGTTACCTCATAAACACTCAGTAACATCATTTTGATTCATATAAAATGAAACATCTTCATTCTTTGAGGAACTTTGGCAATAGACTAACTTATCTCAGATCTCATAGAATCAGCCCCTTTCCCTACTACCTGACCCATTGATTTACTTCCACTCTGATTTTAATATCACGTTGTGATACTAGAAAAGTCTTCCTTGCAGAACTACCTCCCAGCCCATTAAGAATCTCTCCTACTTCTGGAGCTTCCCTCAACCACATGGCATACAATTACTTCAGGAAGTTTTACTTAATGTTCCCATCGAATTCCCATGTATGGTGCAAAGTACAGCATTAAGCATTTCTCTGCCATTCCTTATGACCACTCCATAGCTCTGTTACATCAACAGTTCTGGAGTGCTTCTTGGTATTGAAACCCAGTCCCTATGGGATGTAACTTACTATTTTGTAGGGAACAACGTTCAGGACCTTTAGAGTTTTCTTTGTGCAGTAACGATAGAAGCAGCAGAAGGAGTAGTTCACCAAAACACAATAGAACTGCTTCTGTGCTTTACTATCTGTAATTATTCTAGAAATCCAGTGTGATGGTATTAACCATCATCAAGAAAGGGACCGCAAGATGATGCAGTTGCACTTTATCTTGACCTAGAAAGATCACCTTCAACTAATGAAAGCAAGTTTAATTCCTTTGTCCATGTAATTTCTGTCTTGCTGATAAGACTGTCAAAGCCTATGTCATTTATGGTTGCTACAGATGCTATTTTGAGATATGGTTGTCAGTGAATTGACTGCCAATACACAAGCAACAGGATGAGTAAGAATTTTTATACACACCGCCTTGCAATGCAAACAGAAAAAGCACTGCACATGGAGTGAAGGTGAACTGGCTTTATCCACATACAGTTGAACTGATAAGTGAAATAAACCAATTAAAACCAAACCACTACTCAAACTATTTTGATTTGCCTTAGGCCAAACATTGTGGTAAACTAATTTGAAACCACATGAAATGACTGGAAGTTGTCATACCAACTTCTAAAGTTGGTATGACAAACCATTTAAATAATTTTCTTTTCAAGCAAATAAACTGGCTGGAAGACACGGGTCTATTTCTTGAGCATTCATTTTTACCATGAACATGAAGAGATCACAGTGGGAGCTAACACATCGTGCTAGGAATAGTCACTGTACTTCCATTCTTCAATCTCAAGATTTCCTCTAAACTGAACATCACCAGATTTTAAAGCTCTGCAGAATCTGCAACTGCCGTTTGGAGTCTGCTGTACATTCGTGTCTCAGAAGCCTTATCAATCTGTCACAGCAATCCACATACACTGGTTTTCTCAGGAAAATCAAGGCACAATCTTCAACTTCTCTGAGCTTGAAGTTGTGATCTTTGCATGTTTTATATTCTTTTCTGCATGTAGACATGGTCTTGTGAAGTAGAAGATTTCTTCACTGTGGTTATTTATTACCTATAGCCTCACCAACCTCCAGGAGCATGAGCTAGGAATTTGGATGTGCCAAATACATGCACACAGGATTGAAGACAAAAGACTATGGATACAATCAAAAAGAGCCAATTCTTAAGGACATTTCTTGCTCCCTAATAAAGAAACTTCCACAAAATCTGATAAATAATATCTTTAAATGGTTTATGGAATAAAAGGCAATTTAAAAAAATTAACACCACTGCTTTTTTCTTCATCCTTGTCCTAGCTTTCAGAAACAGTTGAACACTGTATGCTATTGGCATCACTACCTGTACCTTCCTAACACTTCAGAAATCTTAACATGAACCGGAAACACTGTGCAGTGCTCTGCAGCCCACAGCAATGATGTATATAGTATGTAAATATAAATGGGGTACTCATGAAATTGCTGCATCATTTCACCATTAAAACAACCATACTCCTTCATAGTTTCCACCATCAGGAGTTCCCCATATTCTCACGTAAGAGGACACTTAGAAATGGAGAGCAAAACACTAATGAAATTACCTAGTTTTCAGTGCATGATGAGGTAAGACTTACAAAAAGTTGAGTCCCTGTCAAATTCCATAGAAGGCAATGGGAACTGAAGTCCTAGAATATCTGAGCAGGATCATGACACTCACTCCACACATTCTGTTTTTAAGTGCAGTATGTTAAATCAAGTTCTTAGCTAATTTTATTTCTGCAGTGTTAAGGAGGTGAGGAATTGTTTGCCTTTTAAATGTAGTACCACAGCAGAACTCATTATGGAGAACCTGTAATCCCAATGGACCAGGCACTACTATCCATTAAGACTACATGTGTGTATATATGTTATATATACACATAATTTTATTTACATATTTTAAATTGATTGGCAACCCCTGAAAGATGCGACCACCCAAAGGACATTACTTATGAGCAGCATCATAAAGTAAAGTACATTTTTCATATTTTCACCATTCATTCTGAAATAATTAAGGCCTTTTTTCTTTGCATCCCACCGAATTTCAATAGCAAGCAGCCCAGTGTACAGTTTACAGGGAAAGTCAAAACAAAAAAAGGAAAAATAATTATCTGTTCATTGATAAAACTGATATAGTCCCCATTCTGGGACTGGATGATTTGCACTCTGATAAACAGAATAGAAATAATCTACTAGAATTTTGGATTTTTGCCTTATTTTGTGCTTTGAAGCACCTTTTATCTAAGGGAAGTAAAAAAAGATAATAAACAATGATAGAGACTCAATTTTGGAACAGTACATTTGTGCCACATGTACATACACGTCTTACTGTGACTTTTTCATTGTATGTGTGGAAACTATAACCAACAACCAAAATTAAACTGCTATATCAGAAACATAACTATATTAAACAAGAGTAAACTTGTATGTGGCAAGGTTAGAGACAGAACAGTATGGACACAGGATATTCTATACACTATGAAAAAACAAAAAATCTAAGCGACTTACCACTTCTTCATGAGTAGCACTTTCTACATTTATACCATTAACCTAAAAACAGATACAACAGGAAGAAAATGATTTGTAATGTATGTTAGTTTAATGAAATAAAAGTAAGTATGAAACAAATGTCTGTGGAAAAAGTGAATGTTTACTGACCTGTATTATTGCATCTCCTATAAATAACATTCCTGTTTGGTCAGCTGTGGGATTACAGAAGGAGTACATTTTAATTGAAAGTAGTACTGCAAAATGATGCTACATGCTCTTCAGCAACTAGTTTAGCATGCTGCCTGCAACCTTCATTTGAAACTGATTTGGTTGTGAAAATACCAATGGCATAGCAATCACTATTCATCCTGCAAAGGTAATAGATTCCTAGCAATTTTAAACAAATTAAGAGAATTACCCTCCGTGCATAAAGAATTTATTGAATATGGAAGACAAATGTCATTTCTTACTAATGAAGGATTTCATTAAATTATGCAGAAAGTGTGAATCACATTTTTCATTATTCTTCCACAAAAGGGAAATAGGAGTTTCTGAAACTACTTAGCAATTCCTTTCCCCCTGAACAAGTTTACAGGGACCTAATTAAAGAGGTTGTGTCTAGAATTTAATATAACTCTTTATCTTGATGTTTGAGTTAGCTTTGTTCCCGGGAATAACAAAATACATTATTCCAGGCTGCAATTTGCACATTTCCTGCGTTACAGAGTTAATGGAAATAATGAAACGAAACTGCAAAGAATTCTGCACACACACCAATGATGACATTTTGGAGGTGCATTCTCTAGCTTATAAATTCTGTACTTTTAGTGGAATTAGAGGATATTTATCTCTTGGGAAGTATTACTTAATTGAAAGTAATTTGATCCTGCAAAGACTGATGACTCAATAAGGCAAATTAGTCTTCTATATGTTTTTAAAGGGTGAGAGTTTAAGGCTTCAAAGAATTCAAAATAACAAAGGCAGAAGTTTGAGAGAGAGAAATTAAGGCAGAAAAAGGAAAAAAAGTAAAATGTATTGCTGCCATTTCTGCAATACAGCTGTTTCCTCTACAAATGAGCTTATGTAAAAAATAGTTCTTTTAGCAATGAAATTATCCTTCTGATAGATCAGATATAATTTATCCGTTTATTACTCCTACTTTTATCAATATTTAGGACAGATTTCACAATTTATTTTAAATTCCATGCTGCAAGTTGTACAGAAGGTCTTTATCCCGCTTCTTATCCTGCTTTGTACTTAAAAGTGCGCACTAGTTTGCAATAGCTGGCATAGAAAAGATACATTCATTAACAGAAAAGCAACTGAATTAAAGCAGTTCTAAAATATCATGAAGCAATCTGAAATAACCTATAGTAGGTGTACACGTTGCTAAAGATGTTGGATGTTGGCTTTGGCATCTCAATGCTAAACTTCTGTTCGAGTGTTGGTAATACATATGCCAATTGTGAAAAATACATGAAGAATTAACTGCAATTCAATGCTTATGTTAGACCCATTGGGCCTCCTTTAGGGAAGTGGAAGCATACTTGAACTGGAGACAGAAGAAGAGGGTGTGTTTGACATGCAAGTTGCAGGAAAGCATAAAAGGATAAAGTCAAAGGGTACATGCCTTGCCCAATGTGTGTGATAATCTCGGAATGTATTGGGAAAAAATTGAGTCTGTCTTTATTAGCAGGTGATAAGGCAGAACAGAGATCAGGGAAATAAAGTAGTTGGTGCTGTGGTTCCTTATGCTCACACTGTATGGATTTCAGGGATTTCAACTCAGACTAGTTAGACTAGTGTTCCAGTCTGAATGCTCCTAGGTGATGCAGATATGGCATTTCAGGGCATTATTTAGTGGACATGGTGGTGTTAGGTCAACAATTGGACTCAATGATCTTAGAGGTCTTTTCCAATCAAAACAATTCTGTGATTTTATGTACAATCCTATGCAGAGTTGAGTCTGTAAATAATCTGATGTCCCTTATGTCATTTGATTATAATACAATTTCACTCAATTTTTATTGAATACCTGAATTACAAAAATCATACCAGGCACTATGCCCCCTGACACTATTAGGGACGCACAAAAAACGTGCTGCTGAAAACACAGTGATCCCTGTTGACTTCACAGACCTGTCAATCCATAACTCTAACTTTAAATATATGTTTAACTATTTCGTTGCATAAATAAAATCTAGAGGAATAGTCGAACCAGGTGAAATTAAAAGACTGGAGAAACTGGTATATAGAAGAGACTTCTCAAAGTTATCCAGGTATATTTTTCCCTCCTCTCCCATGAACTCTATATAACTACAGTCATGATTGTATAAATACACCTGCTGCAATTTACCTTTTCTGTTTGTTTGGTTTTTGTTTTTAGACAAGCAGTGTTACATTAAAATGTCTGTATTTTAAAGTACAACCGTATTAACTCAAACACTGAAAACTACCTTGTTATGGAAATATTTAGAACACAACACATTCTTTACAGAATTATGTATCTTTAAATTACAAACAAAACAAAATCCCAACCCCCCACAAAGCAAAACAATTCACAAAACCAAACAAATTTTTAAGAAACACCTCAACACTCCAAACTTCTAATTTTGACCAAGAAGTTTCCTTAGTTTAGTTTTCTTGCTCTTTGTAAGTGCCTGGTTTGCAAAGTGTTACATCAAATAAGCACGCCATTATTCTAATATGTCAGGTTTTCCATGCTAAATTAAGGGGCAGAATTCTGTCTCACTCTTTAGGCCTGAGAAAGTGTGAAGCACAAAGATCATTTCACGTTCCTAGGAGTACTGTATCTACCCATGAAGAAGTTACTTCCCTATCTAAGCATATACAAACACAGCACTGAAGCTCAACACATTCTAAGCATTGATTGAGTGTGAGAGATGCACAGGGTGAGAGGCATGAGACAGGTACTGGACACAGAAGTAGGCAGGGAGCACAGGTTTGAAAAGAGAACAATGGACCTTATGTGAATTAAGGTGTAGGATACACAGCAGTGGCAAAGAAATTGCCATTAATCTTTCTCAACACCTTGACTGTGAATGCCCTAATGGCAGAATGATTCTCCTGTTGAGTCACAGAAAGTTAGTGAATTAAAAAGTGCTACTCTGGGAATGGGTTATGGGATCTTTTGAAAAGCTGAAGACATGCCACAGAAGAGAATTTTAGCTGGTATTTTGTATAGCTGTATAGAACATAGAATTGTATCTGCAAAATTAACATGAGATAAAACTGGTCTGGCTTGTCAAGACAGAACTGTTTGCTCTTCACCTTGAGCTATATAAAAAATACCACAGAAACCGTAAAATGTACCTTCCAAAGAACATTCATCACAAAAACCTATAGAACTAAAGTATAATTTCCAGTAAGACTTTGTAACTTAACACAGTTGTGAAGAAACAAATAATCTTTTACTGGAAGCTGATCTTCTTCACATGCATCAGAATTTGATCATTAATAAACTCTTTGAATACAGTTTCTTTATACACTTAACAGAAATGCATGATTTAGTAGCAGAAGCCTAATGCACATTCAGACACACACACACATATAAACCCTCAATTTGGGAAAGTATATAAAAAACTGCTGCCTTAATCTAGAGCTGGGCAACTTACCATTTCTGAGGGTTTTTTTAAAAACGAAACCAAAAGGAATTAAATCAAGTTTCAAACTGACCTAAAAGGAACACTTTGTTTTTCTCTGTAAAAAATTAGTATTGGATTCACAAAGCTCTTAAACCCCACTGAAAAAAGGCAACCTCCCTCCAATCAAACAAAAAAGCACAGCCCCAAAAAACCTCCAAAATGAACAAAAAGCTCAAACCTAAACAACCCACTACAAGTTTTTCAATGAAATTTAGTGTCCAAATTAAACTTAAGAATTTATTCACAAATTTTATTATATCCAGAAATTATGAATTATTTTAATGCATTTCATTATACATGATGAAGAATATTTCAGTGGCTGAATGTTCTGAGTTCATTCCAATCCTGCCAGAGTATACAGCATCCCCAGATAGAAACTGGCTAAACACCATAGATTTTTCCAGTATAGCAGAATGAGAGACAAGTGTCTTATTTGTCATCCAGAAGGTGGGGAAAATACTTTAATGTTTTAACCACTTCTGGTTCTCAAGAGTGAGCATGTTTTGAAATTTGCAAAATGAAAGCTATCCTTGTTCTAAGATTTAATTTTGCTTAACTATTTTCATTGTGTGTCAGTGAGCTAAACTCACTGTTTCACCATGGCTGTTTGTCTGACTCCACATGTGACAGGAGATGTGAACAGCTCATAGCAGTAGCCAGATTACTACAGCAGGTTTCACCAAAATAGAAAGTTGCAGAACTATCAAGTTAGCACCAGAACATAGAAATTCGATTGCTTGATGCTTATATAATCAAAATTTCAAATATTCTATGCAGTACATCAATTGGATATATGATGAAGTTAGATTTCGAAGTCCATGTAGTTTTAGAGTCTCCACCCTTTAGATTCCACAAGTTCATAAGACTCTTAGGTAATTATAAATGGAAATAACAGATAGAAAAACATAAACACGTGAAAGCTCACCACTACACATACACTGTATATAAGGATTCTTTCAAATATATTTAATTGATCTGACAGATGATAGAGGGCCTGAGCTCAGGAAAAACTCATGACAGCCTTACTGTGATTTGTAATACACTGGATATTAGTCTCTGACACTGAATGACCACTTAAAATCATAGAATTGCTTTGGTTGAAAGAGACCTGCAAGATCAAGTTCCACTGTCAACGTAAGGCCGCTATGGCAAATACACCATCTGCTAAAGTGCCACGTCCACACATTTCTGGAACACCTTCAGGGATGCTAACTCTACCACATCCCTGGGCATCCTGTTCCAATGCCTGACCACTCTTTCAGTCAAGGACTTGTTTCTAATATTCAACCTAAACCTCCCCTGGCACAATTTGAGACCATTCTATCACCTGATATTAGAGGGTTGTATAGAGTGGTGAGGTCTCCCATCTACCTCCTCTTCTCCAGACTAACAAAGCCCCATTCCCTCAGACACTCTTCATAAGACTTTCTCCAGGCTCTTCACCACCTTTGCTACCCTTACTTTTGTCTTTCAGAAATATAAAGCCACCCTCTTGAACTGAGTTCCTGTTTGCATCTCGTGAGCTTCCACAGGAAAAGTCTTATTGAACCAGGATAATTTAATCTGAAAGTTATAAACACAGCACACAGCTGAGAGATCTTTAAATCAGTCAAAGCTGTCATGGTATTTATTACTTCTACTATTGTCTGTAATGTTTTTTATTACCTCTGTCACTACAGAAGTGCTTTTGTTGAATAAGGAGATCAAAAACAATTGAAATGTTCACTCTATTACAACAACTGAAGTGCAAATTCCTTCAGCTGCTGCTTAGGTCAGTACAAATAAAATCAATTCTATATTTGAAAAATGTAGAGTATGAAACTGAGTAATTACACAAAGGTTACACAGATAAAAAGAGAATCAACTACTTTGTTATACTTCTAGCTTTCAAACTATAAAGTTCCACTTTATTCAGGCAAAGTTTGAAATGAGACTTTGCAGCATTGACATGTAACATTAAATTTCACTAAAAGTATCTCAAATTATCAGACACTTCAGGAAATCAGTAATTTAGTCAATAAAGATAATTTTACTCATATAATTTCAGATTTTTTACTCAAGGAGCCAAACCAGCAAAATCTCTCACAGTAAGATTTTTTTATAAGAAATCCTTTTTTTTTTTCCCTTTTTGGTCAAGTAACTAGTGCATTTTCAGATGTTACTGCATAATAAAACTTATTTTAGTTTTTAAATTCAGTATACTGGCTTGAAGCAGCAATTAAACTCACTGCTTAATTCAAAACCACCTTTGAAGCTAGCCTATCAGTTCAGCTCTTACTAGTATTTTATTTAATGAAAGTCTATTGGTGATCTAGTACCACATTGTGTCCTCTAACACTAAAACATCAGAATCTTTAAACAGAAATATTCCCTCAAAATCACCTGTGAGTTAAATTTTTAATAGTAAAGAAAATACGTCCAAATAGTAATACAATTTAAAATCATTGAATCATAGAATGGGTTGGGTTGGAAGGGATCTCAAAAGTCATCTAGTCCAACTCCCCCTATCCCCACAGTGAGCAGGGACATTCTTCACTAGATCAGGTTGCTCAGAACCTTGTTGAGCCTGACCTTGAGTATCTCGAGGGATGAGGCCTCTACTACCCTGGGCAACCTGTCCCAGTGTTCCACCACCCTCATGGTAAAGAAGTTGCTCCTAACATCCAATTTAAATGTACTCTTCTCTAGTTTGAAACCATTGCCCCTTGTCCTATCACTACGTGCCTTCGTAAACAGTCCCTCTCTAGCCTTCTTGTAAGCCCAGTTTGGGTACCAGAAGGCTGCTATTAGGTCTCCCTGGAGCCTTCTCTCCTCCAGGCTGAACAGCCCCAACTGTCTCATACCGTCCTTGTAGAAGAGGTGTTCCAGCCCTCTGATCATCTTTCTGGCCCTCCTCTGGACCTGCTCCATTTAGGTCTATGTCCTCCCTGTGCTGAGGACTCCAGATCTGGATGCAGTACTCCAGGTGAGATCTTACCAGAGCACAATGAAGTGGCAGTGGATCTGCTGGTCATGCTTCTTTTGATGCAGACCAGGATGCGACTCGCCTTCTGGGCTGTGGGCTGATGTCCAGTTTCTCATCCACCAAAACTCCCAAGTCTGTTTCCACAGGGCTGCTTTCTAAGCATCTCAACCCCCATATGATAATATCAAAGTAACACTGTGAAAAGTCTTTGATATTTTTTCCCTATACTGAAAACCAGCAATACTTAGAGGTTTTTGAGATTCTAAACTGTAGTGGTTTAAACTTACCGATATTCCCCACTACTGGAATCATGAATACATGCCATTTTATGACTGTAAGGTGACACCATCCTTAACAGGAGATTACTGGTTGCCTTTGCTTCCCAGGTTTTGAGTATGCAGGTGTGTCTGTTTGTTTTGGGGATCAGGATTCCTTTCCCTTTCTGTTTCATATATATACTGGTGTAATCTGATACTTTCATAGTGGAGGAATAAAGTATTCTGTGTAAATCAACTAAGAAAAACTTTCCCTGCTTTTTTTTTAAACTCCTTTTTAACCTCTTGTTAAGAGGGGAGGGATGAGGCAGGAGGGGAAGGGGGGAAAGGGAGGGGAGAGTTTTTTTTTCACTCTTGCACTAAAAATGTAACAGTAACCAAAAACTGTAAACAAGGTATACATGCTTGGCTTGTGCCTGCCTTGTGCAAGGCCTGTGTTCTGCCCTAAAAAGGGTAGAGCAAGCCTATGGCTTCACCTAATATGGTCAAGCTTGGCAAACTGCCATTCTGATTGGCTAATTTGTGTCCAAAGGCCCATTAGTCTTGGGCTGTATTGATAAAAGATGAGCAGGTAACATACTCTGCTGTTGTATTTGTACTTGCTTGCCTGCTGCCATTGCACACTGCTTCTGGCAATGTTACGCCTCACTGTCTTATTGCCTTCTGCAGCATTATGTTTTGCTAAGCTATGTCAGCTCTGCTGAACTGCCTGGAAACTGCCTGGGCTGAGTTTACCAAGAACAGGCTCTAAATGTCTCCATGTGATCAGCTTGCACAGCCAGCATGACATCGTGTTGAGACTGCACATTGCAAGACATCCTGCCTACATCTGCCAAGATGGAGCCCTGGAAGGGAAACACAGATCATCCAGAGAAACCAGGACCAGGTCAGAGATAGTCTGCTTCCTTTCCCCAGCACCCTGGGAAGAATCAAAAGTCTCAGCAGCTGACAGTAACAGAATTCCCTGAAAATGTTTGGGTACTGTCCAAAGCTGTAGCTAGCCCCATGAGTCAAGATTAATATTTGTGAGTAAATAGTTAAAGCCTCTTGTAAGTTACCATTGCCTTCTGCCAAAAGCAGAAAGGAGATTCCTGAGTCCATCCAGTGGCCAAGCGATATGTTGACCGCAAGAACCTTCTCTTCCAGTTCAATTAATGTTTGTATTTTTTGCTAGTTATTTCTAGATCCTATGTTATTATCTGTATAATGTTTCCATTTGNTTCTGTGTAAATCAACTAAGAAAAACTTTCCCTGCTTTTTTTTTAAACTCCTTTTTAACCTCTTGTTAAGAGGGGAGGGATGAGGCAGGAGGGGAAGGGGGGAAAGGGAGGGGAGAGTTTTTTTTTCACTCTTGCACTAAAAATGTAACAGTAACCAAAAACTGTAAACAAGGTATACATGCTTGGCTTGTGCCTGCCTTGTGCAAGGCCTGTGTTCTGCCCTAAAAAGGGTAGAGCAAGCCTATGGCTTCACCTAATATGGTCAAGCTTGGCAAACTGCCATTCTGATTGGCTAATTTGTGTCCAAAGGCCCATTAGTCTTGGGCTGTATTGATAAAAGATGAGCAGGTAACATACTCTGCTGTTGTATTTGTACTTGCTTGCCTGCTGCCATTGCACACTGCTTCTGGCAATGTTACGCCTCACTGTCTTATTGCCTTCTGCAGCATTATGTTTTGCTAAGCTATGTCAGCTCTGCTGAACTGCCTGGAAACTGCCTGGGCTGAGTTTACCAAGAACAGGCTCTAAATGTCTCCATGTGATCAGCTTGCACAGCCAGCATGACATCGTGTTGAGACTGCACATTGCAAGACATCCTGCCTACATCTGCCAAGATGGAGCCCTGGAAGGGAAACACAGATCATCCAGAGAAACCAGGACCAGGTCAGAGATAGTCTGCTTCCTTTCCCCAGCACCCTGGGAAGAATCAAAAGTCTCAGCAGCTGACAGTAACAGAATTCCCTGAAAATGTTTGGGTACTGTCCAAAGCTGTAGCTAGCCCCATGAGTCAAGATTAATATTTGTGAGTAAATAGTTAAAGCCTCTTGTAAGTTACCATTGCCTTCTGCCAAAAGCAGAAAGGAGATTCCTGAGTCCATCCAGTGGCCAAGCGATATGTTGACCGCAAGAACCTTCTCTTCCAGTTCAATTAATGTTTGTATTTTTTGCTAGTTATTTCTAGATCCTATGTTATTATCTGTATAATGTTTCCATTTGGAAAAACATCATCTCACATTAATTAATTACCCCCTCCATTACAGTGTCAGTGCCTGCATACCAGCCACTGAATCAAACAGGAACACTGCAGGGGCTTACTGCGGTAGGGCACTGCCTCTAGTTATAACCACTGCTCACTTTGAAACTTCCTTGGCCAAAGGTCTATAAGAGCTTAAAACAAATATCTTCTGAGAAGATTTTCAGATTTGAGGTAAAGAGCTGAAACCATAGAATTGTCACACTTGTTCCTACACAAATAAGCACAGGTTATGAAAAACTGCCTACAGTGTACAAAACGCTGCATTATAAGTATTTCACATACAAACTTATTGCTAACCTTCATCCTGAGAAGGTGGTTGATATCTTTCCTTGTTGGTTAATTTCCTGAGTCAATGTCCCTAAACCTAAAAGCTTATATTATTTCTCTCTTATTAGGTGTTTATTTCTTAGTGTGGTTTATTATTCTGTGTATTCGAGGACACTATTATTGTTTCATATACAATAACACAACTGACATAAAAACACTTTCTACTCCTTACTGCAAAAACAATATCACGAAAAGAACTATTGTACTTAAATATGGTACAGAGGAAACCTGAACTAGTCTTTCCAACAGCACACTGGCATAATCAATCTATTCAATATTCACAAGATATCTGCTGAAAATGAATTACCGAGTTTGGGTAACGCATTTCAAGCAAAATAAGAACCACTGAAATAAATGCAGAGGAGAAAAACCCAGTCTATGATCTAGTAAAGCACAAGGCTGAACATGATGCCAAGCAAATGTGCCTCATTTCCAATGAAAGAAATCAGGAAGAGAGATTAATGAGTTCAAGAGATCATATCAGTGTGCCTGAGTCCTCTAAGGAGCAGGACATGTACTGAAGATCACAATGTTGTGCTCTACATGCTCTTGCAGGAAAGGTTACCTGAAATGGGTAGATTTATTCTAAAGATGAGAGGGAGCACATAGATGCATATCTGAGAAACATGACAAATCTTCAAATACATAAAAGAACATCACAAGAAAGGAAAGAACAGACTAGTTTCCATGTCCATCAGAAAAGAAAATTACTTCATTTTTGATCAGTTCAGACCCTTGGTTAACCTTCGAAAGCACTACCCACATGCAACAGTTCTTTTGCTTACTGAAGGACAGAGTAAGAAAGACAGATCTGCTCAAACAGCTCCAGAGAAAGGCCACTAAGATCATCAAGGGGCTGGAGTACCTCCCTTAAGAACAGAGGCTGAGAGAGTTGGAGTTGTTCAGTCTGGAGAAGACCTCAGAAAGACCTTACTGATTCCTTTCAGTACTTAAAAGGGGCCTATAAGGAAAATGGGGATAGTAATTTTATCAGGACCTGTTGTAACAGAATAAGGAGTCATGGTTTTAAACCATGAGAGGATAGATTTCAACTAGATATAAGGAAAACATTTTTTACAAGTCCAATAGTCCAATGTCTAATAGTCCCCCAAAGGTGGTTCCTAAGCATAGAATCACAGAACGCTAGAGGTTGGAAGGGACATCAGAAGGTCATCTAGTCCAATCTCCCTGCCAGAGCAGGATCACCTAGAGTTGGTCTCACAGGAACACATCCAGGTGGGTTTTGATTTTCTCTAGGAAGGAGATTCCACAACATCTCTGGGTAGCCTGTTTCAGTGTTCTGTCATACTCACAGTGAGCAAGTGTTACCTTATGTTTGCATAGAACCTCCTGTGCTCCAGTTTGCACCCACTGTCCTTTGTCCTATCATTGGACATCACTGAGAAGAGCCTAGCTTCATCCTCCTGAAACTTGCCCTTTGTATGTTTACAAACATTAATGTGGTCACCCCTCAGTCTGCTCTTCTCAAAGCTAAAGAGACCCAGCTCCCTCAGCCTTCCCTTATAAAGGAGATGTTCCACTGCCTTAATCATCTTTGTGGCTCTACGCTGGACTCTTCAAGCAGTTCCCTGACGTTCTTCTTGAACTGAGGGGCCCAGAACTGGACACAATATTCAAGATGTGGCCCCACCAGAACAGAGTAGAGTGGGAGGAAAACCTCTCTTGACCTACTAACCACATCCCTTCTAACACACCCCAGGATGCCACTGGCCTTTTTGGCCTTAATGGCATATTATTGCTGGCTCATGGTCATCCTTCTGTCCACCAGGACCCCCAGGTCCCTTTGCCCTACACTGCTCTCCAACACAGGGTCGTTCTTTCCCAGGTGGAAGACTCCACACTTGCTGCCTCATAACACTTGCCCTTGTGTTTCATGAAATTTCTCTCTGCCCAACTCTCCATCCTGCCCAGGTCTTGCTAAAAGGCATCACAACCTTCTGGTGTATCAACCACTTCTCCCAGTTTTGTGTCATCATCAAACTTGCTGACAGTGCAGTCTGTTCCCTCATCTCAGACACTGATGATTATACTAACCAAAACTCTGACTTCTTTTTGCTAGATAAGTGTCAGTACTACTTAACTGGGTTTGACTACACTGATTTAGGTCTTGTTTCATCATCACTATAACAAAAATTACAAACCATTCTCTGTTTGCAGCTAGGGACAGTTAGTCATACCATAGAGCAGTGAATTATTGTGTGGGTAAAAACAAATCTACATTGTATTTTTTTTGTCCTCTGGGTTTTCAAAGTTACATCAATAGATTTGCTGCATCACAGATTTGTTTTCATGAGTAACTTTAAATATTTTGTTTTACAATTGTCTTACCAGAGTAAAAGGCTTTCTGAAACCATTACTTGTCAGTAAAATTTCAAGTATAGGTCCTAAAAACTTGACAAGATTACAGATTTTAGATTCAGCATGGGACATTTCTGGAAACTTACACAAAGTTTTAAAAAACAAATCATACATACATTTTACATAACAGTCAATTTTTAAAAACACCCCGACAAATACTACAGTTCTGTAAGTAAATAATAAGAATATATGTTACCTGCTTGGTCTTTAAATATTTTTGATATGACGACAGGCACTTTGTGCTCAGCACCACCCTGCAAAAGATGTGTATTAACCATGAGAACTCAATTAAGACTGAAGCAATTTATTCGCACTGAAAAGAAGAAACAAGAAGCTATCCATACCTTTATGCTTAAGCCCAAGCCACCAACTGGTTGTCTATGAAGTGTAACAGTTCTGTGCTTTAAAAAATTGTAGAAAAAATAAATTTAGGTGAAAACACAGTATCCGAATAAGCACCAAATATGTTTCTAAACTGGTTTTCACTTAAAAAAAAAACCCCAAAAAACCCAGAAAACTAATCCTCCAAAAGAATACTTCCATACGTTTTCAAAATTTCTCTTCTGTCCCCAAAAACATTGCCTTAGACCAGTCTGAGCTAAAATGGAAACCTATTATGTTACATAGTACCTGATTCTTATCAAAAGGTCTATATGATTCAATTTCAGACAATAATTCAGCTTTATTGATATCTGTGCTAATTAAAGTTGTTTCATAGGGTCTTTTCTTCATTTTAAACTGCATAAAAAATCCCTTTATATTCAAATGATCACATTCACTGGGAGAGTTCACATGCAAACTGAATTAGAATGTGACTCTAAAGTCAGTGACTCTTTCCCAAGTCATTTTTTATGACACAAATCCCCTCTGCTTATTTAATTCATGCTTCTCTCCACCTAGGCTTACATTCTGTAAACAATTTCAATATATCACATCATGTAAAGATGATAGAATAAATATTTTGACAGTTTAGATTTCTTTGGCATTATTGGACACCAGATACAAGTACAACACATGGAGAGCTTTAGCCATTTCATAGAATCATAGAATGGTAAGGTTGGAAGGGACCTCAAAGATCATCTAGTTCCAACCCTCTGCCATAGGCAGGGACACCTCCCACTAGCACAGGTCACTCAAGGCCTCGTCCAACCTGGCCTTGAACACCTCCAGGGAGGGAGCATTCACAAAAGCAAGATATTATTTATTAGTGTCTTACACATTCAGCTGTAACTAACATGAGCTTTCACATGGTCAGTAGATACATTTCAAATGATAATATTGACAGAATTACTGTCAGTATGAAGCAATATATTTACATAACATTGAAATAAAATTTACATCTTCTCAAAGTTGCTTATTACAGAGCTTTGAATATCCCTATTAAAAGACACACTTGAAGATGTTAAACACATTCATAAATGTTGCCTATGTAACAGATTATTTTTAATTACAGCTACATTTAAAAAAGGCAAACATTACTTACTTTTAAGGATGTTCCAATTCCAAAATAAAACCTCAGAAGTCGAGCATAATCAAGCAAAGTCAAGACCAATTTATACAAACCTATTTTAATCCTATGACCATACATCATCTCTTCTGACTATGACTACTTATCATATAAGACCCAACATCATAATTAATTTTCTACAGATAGATTTTTATTATTAACTTTGAACATTAAAAAAAAAAAATTGTAGCGTACAATTTCAGAAGATAGAAGCAAGCTAACACTGGGTCAATATTAAAAACATATCAATTGAGCTATGGATCTTCACTTTATTGCAATGCTTTAAGGATAGTGATTGCAAATCTGGCAGTGAATGATCCATCGCACTATGGAGTAACAGTAAACCCAGCTCTTCAATATTCAAAAAGGAATTATTTTAAAGGGGAAAAGTGTTATGGAAATTACCTTTCCAAATTTCCAAATCTCAGTGACAGAATACTAGTGCTGTAATAACTTTTATAAGGCAGTAATTTGATACACCACCAAAAATTGATTAAAAACATAAATGTATTCAAAATAATCCAGTGTATTTCAAGCACGTGTAAAAAAATTCCAAATGAAAATGTAATTGAACTATAGCTACTATTTAGGGGATATGTTAGTCATGGGATAGTGACAGGAGCTGGGGTATTAAAAAAATTACCTAAGAAAAAACAATCTAAATTAATTGCCATCGTGTTTGTAAGAGATAAGCTAACAAACACAACAGGTTTTAAGCATAGCAATTCAAAGTCAAGGCCTTTTAAGGTCATCCTTGTAACAAGGAAAACAGCCACAACAAATATAAAAGCATTCTATTCTGCAAAAGGTGGTCTCAAAAAAAAAAAAAAAAAGAATCAAACATGAGCCATGCTGAGCATGAAACAACACAATGTTCCTGCATGTCTCAGACAAAACCACTACTGAGATCCTTCCTCATCAGGAGACTATTAAGAAGCTGAGAAACTACAAATTATTTCTGTATCTTGCAGTGAACCACACACTTGAAGTAATACACTTTAGATGTGATACACTCATTTTGAAAATGATGCAAATGAATTGAAAAGGTAGCAGGTAAGGACCACAGGAATGCCAACAATCCTGAGAAATTTGTGTAGCAGTGAAACAGATGCCAGGAGTTAAATATATTTGGCTTTTTCTAAGTAGTTTTCAGAGATGATCAAGGAGTTTTAAAGTAATTTTCTTGGCAGAAAACCAGAGAGAGTGTAAATCTCAATGACTTGGAGTGGAAAATACACATTCAGACTAGAGACACAGGATTTTAAACTTGTGAGACACCATAGCTTGACCTTTTAAAACCCTTCTCATAGCAATATGGCCTTGAGATTTAAGAGGCAGCAGCCTGTGTGTTTCTAATATCTGACTTAATCAACTTGATTTTCAAGAAGGGAATTAAAACACTACTTTGAGATAAAAAAACACATACTGATATAGTTCATAGCAGCCTAGTTTCTACGTAGTCCTGCATTTCAACCCTTAAATTAATAACATTTTGGCTACCTCAGCCAAAAAGTCAGACATACACCCCCAAAAATGCATGGTATGAACTTCAGTCACAGGTCTCTCATTTTTAACAGACAAAATCCTGCCTCTTTCCCAAAAGGACAGAAGCAAGCAGCTATAAAAATTGGCTGAAGCATGTCCATTGCTATTCAGTTTTGTACAGAGACAAAGCAGATCTTTCCATATGTTAGTGAAGATATGGGACAGCTGCAGAGAATCCTTACTAAATAGAGTATACTAAGATTTTTTTATCATTTTTTTTTTTAATTATAACTGTTTCTTTCACAGTAGATAAAAAGTCGGGGTGGGGGGCTGATTTTTAGTTTGTGGTTTGGGTTTTTTGTATGCTTGAGTTTGTTTTGTTTGTTTGTTGTTTTGTTTTCATTGTTTGTTTTGTGGAAGGGGCATTTAGTTGTGTAGCGTTTTTTTTTTTTTTAGAGTAAAAAGAAGTGCTTCATTTTATTTTCAAAGCCTGCCAACCTAAAGGAGGATTATATATAAAAAAGGAAGATTGTTCAGATTGTTCTCATAAATACACAAAGAAAAAGGATAAGAGGCACCATTCAAAACTTCCAGCAAAACAAATTAGAACTGAATGTACAAGAACAAATAACTTTACAGTGAAAGCAGTCAAGCACTGAAAGGGGATACCAAGAGAGCTGCTAATATCTCCATCCTTAGAGAAATTTTAAACTTGGTCAAAGCCCCTCAGCAACTTGTCCAAATTTGGAAGTTGTCCCTGCTTTGAGCAGTGGGTTGAATTAAATGACCGTAAGAGATCCCTTTAGAATCACAGAGACATTTGAGATAGAAGGAATATTTAAGATCATTGAGTCTAATTATTATCTAATTTTAACAAGTTTGGTGATGAACCATGTCCCTTAGTACCACATCACTGCCTCTTTGAAACACCTCTAGGGATGGAGCCTATTCCAGTCTTTGGCAACACTTTTAGTCAAGGAATTCTAATATCCAATCTAAACCTCCCCTGTTGCAACTTGAAGACATTTCCTCTTGTCCTATCACTTGCTATGAAGGCAAAGAGACCAACACCCACCTCACTCCAACTTCTTTTCAGATAACTGTAGAGAGGTAGAAGGTCTTTCCTCAGCCTCCTCTCCAGACTAAACAATCCCAGTTCCCTCAGCCACTCTGTGTAAGATCAGTTCTGATAGTCTGTCATGGGTCCAGGTGTAATAGCTTAACTGAAATTTTAATAAAGGCACATTTGTACATATCCCTGAGATATGAGAGAACTCAGACTGATTATAAAGTCTAAGGAGATCATTTACACACATGGATTTCTAGAGTTACAAGTAATATGTAGAGATGTCAAGATAAGATCATAGTTCTTTTCCCATTAAGGTGATTTCTTTCAGTTACATAAAGCACCTTTCAACAATGAATTATAGCTAAATCCTGCCAGAACACAGATGTTCTTTGAGTAATTGCATTTGCATTCCCTTTGCACATTTCACATGCTGGCTGGTGTAGATGGAGATGAACAGTACAGGTTGAAGCCATCAATATCCTGCATCCCATATGTTCATGCTTCCACCACAGTGAGATATTTTGCCCTTAGCTGCTGAAGATTTTAAACTGCTACTAAAGCTCTCACAATATATAGTTTTTATTGGTCACAGAATCATTTTGGTTGGAATACACCTTTAA
The DNA here is from genome assembly GCA_013399055.1 of Ramphastos sulfuratus. NCBI lineage: Eukaryota > Metazoa > Chordata > Aves > Piciformes > Ramphastidae > Ramphastos > Ramphastos sulfuratus. The sequence continues at coordinate 42,803 of WBNM01017140.1, read as the reverse complement.
GGTCATCAAATCCAGCTGTTAGCCTAATACTGCCAAGTCCATTACTAAACCATGTCCCTAAGCACCACATCCATAAGTTTTTTAAACATCTCCATGGATGGTGACTCAACCACTTCCCTGGACAGCCTCTTCCAATGCTAGATAACTCTTTCGGTGAAGAAATGTTTTTGTAATATCCAATCTAGACCTCCCCTGGTGCAGCTTGGGTATTTCCTCTTATTCTGTCACTTCTTGCTGGGGAGGAGAAACTGACACCCATCTGGTACAGCCTCCTTTCAGGTAGTTGTAGAGAGGGACAACATTTCCTGTCAGCCCTCTCTTCTCCAGACTAAACAACCCCACATTCCTCAGCCATTTGTCATAAAACCAGTTCTGACAGTCTGTCATGGCTACAGGTGTAATAGCTTAAGTGAAATTTCCATAGCATACATCTATTTTTACGTATCTCTGATTAACCAATGTTGTGCTGCCTTTCTCCTACTACGTTGGTATGGGTGCTTACCTTCAAGCTGGACTCTTTCTGTGTCTCAGGGAGAGGATGTTTTTCTGGAATAACCCTAATATCCTTGGAATTCTGTTCTGTTAAATCAACCTTTTTACTTAAGCTACTTACATTTTTTACCTTTCATAATGAAGGGGGTTTTGTCATGCTAATAAATACTCATAAAAGTTTGTATCACAAAGTAAATAATAAGTAAGTGCTCTTAAAGTGTCAGCAACACAAACTTAAGATCTCTTATAATAAAAAGATCCTAAGGAATTACTTGATAACTTTCTTCTAAATATCTAGGCCTGTTTTCCAGAGCATGGAAAATAACAAAAGGTTAAATAATGTCTTTTCTCCATACAAGTGATCTTAGTTTTGAAAAGAAGAATCTTTTGTAATGACCCACTTAATTTTCAAGACAGACAGAAAATGTTAATTGCTACTTTTTTTTTTTTTTTTAAATTTGAGACTAAAATACCATAGCAGCGATGACAGGACAGGCACTGGGCAAACAGTAATATCATTAGTTACCTAAAAAGAAATCTCCTCAGGTTAGAAAAATAAAATAAAGTTTTAGACCACTGCAGATCTGTTCCCTGGAGGTTTGCTAAAATAACATTTTTCTCTGTTCTTGTTAACATCTGAGTTATAAAGAAAAAACTACAGCAGTCTCATCAGGGATTTAAACAGTGGTTTCAGACACTGTTCTTTTTTTAAAATTTCTTTTAAATCAACAAAATTACTAATCTTGCTATTTTTCTTGCCTATTCATGTATCTTTCTTCAATTTGATAAAGTACAGCTAAGGCATGGCTTGTGAAGTTGGACAATTAGATACCCAGGATGAAAAGATTGTTATTCTAATTTTGTTACGCTCACCTAAGCCTCTGAGGAGACCTCTTCCAATCAAGACATCATCAGCCTGCATTAGAAAGCTCTTTGCTCAACCACTGACCAAGGCAGAAACAATTCAGCTCTACAAGGACTGATTTCTACGAAAAGTCAGATGCATTTATTTTCTTATTTCTGAAGCTGAATTACCCAGGCAAATAAAGATATCAAAACATAACACAAAGTCAAAGAAAAAAAAACTTGCTTCTGAGAAAAAATGAGGGGTGTGAAACTGTGGTCTGACAACAAGAGAAGGCAGGAGAAGGAGAACAGACAGAAATATACATGGAAGAAAACCAGAGGATCAAGGGAGTGAGGTAGTGAGAGAAATTAATTTTACTATGTGGAATGACAAAGCATTATAACAAGACCATCCCTTAATGAAGTATAGAAATGAATGCCTCCCTGTTTCTTCTTTAACTGAAAATGGATCTTTCCCTTTTTTCATATAATTAATGTCTTCCTGCGAGTATTACTAAACTTATTATATGAGAGGAAAAAATAAAGTTAAAAAAATCTGTTAAAAAATACTCAGAAAATAGTGAAATATATTGAAATATATTTTCCATACACTGTTTCTGCAATACTTTCACGTTTGGCTTCTATGAGCATGCACCAGTTCTGAAGCATCCACGTGTCTCCTTTTTCCTATAAATCTGGACACCCTGTCATAATACTGCATCATGAAGACCTCCTTCTAATGCTTGGGTTAGTCAATCCTGAAATTCTGAAGTACATCTTTGTGAAAAGATCACATATATAAAAAAGTTTTACCTCTCTGGCTCGAGAGCAGTCTTGAAGAGAAGGACTTCGGGGTCTTAGTCAATGAAAAACTCAACATGAACCAGCAATGTGTGCTTGCAGCCCAGAAGACCAACCTTGTCCTGGGCAAGTATGTGATCAGCAGGATGAGGGAAGTGACTCTTCCCCTCCATTCTGTACTGCAATGTGTCCACTGGAATACTGTATCCAGTTCTGATGTCCCCAGAATAAGAGGGACATTTAACTGTTCAAGTGAGTCCAGAGGAGGCCACAAAGATGATCAGAGGGCTGGAGCACCCCCTCTGCATGGACAGAGAGATGGGGCTTTTCAGCCTGGAGAGTAGACAGCTCTGGGGAGACCTCATAGCAGCCTTGCAGTACCTGAAGGGGGCTTAAAAGACAGCCAGGAAGGGACTCTTTACAAGACTTCTAGTGATAGAATGAGAGGGAATGTACTTAAGCTTGAGGAAAGCAGATTTAGACTTGATATTAGAAAAAAATTCTTCACAGTGAGGATGGTTAGACTTTGGAACAGGTTGCTGAGGGAAGTCACAGATGCCCCCTTCCAGGAGGTGTTCAAGGCCAGACTGGATAGGGCTTTGAGCAACCTAGTCTAGTGGAAAGTGTCCCTGTCCATGGCAGGGGGGTTGGAACTAGATGATCTTTGAGGTACCTTCTGACTCAAACAATTCTATGAATCTATTTATTACATATATATTAAAAAATACTTTTATCAATACCACAGTATATAATAAAATATTGGAAAATAATATTTCCCCAGATGGTGCCACTTACAGAAGGATAGTTTTCAGACTTGAATACTGAGGAAAAGAAAGACATACTTTTATGTTATTTTTTTTCTGTACATATCTTAACTTTCACAAACTATGCTTTTCTCTCATTACTCTACATCCAAGCCTAAGAGTGCAAGAACTAGTGCAACAGGTTGAGCTGCCATTGAAGTACAGAAAATTGCACCTAAACAAACAACAGATAGCAACATATGAAACAACAGATCTAGATTATGGTAGTAAAAGGTATTTTATAGCGAGAGTCTTTGGTCCTCAGGAACAATGTCCATGGATGAAAGTTCAACATATGAGAACACCACTAGCAATCACTGTTGTCTTTGCCAGTCCTCACTGCAGCATACATTGCACTCCCATGATATTTTACTAGGATTCCTGCAGTCACAACTTGCATGTGACTTCTCAGCGCTACCAGCAATGTCTGTAGTTAAAAGCTGCAGATTTTCATGCTTCTCAGTGAAGTAGAAAGTATACACAAGCTGACCATTTTTGACTGAAGATTGTATTTATTTCAAACCAACCAGAAATAGACACGACTGACTTCATTAAGTGGCCTCTCACTAGCTGCCAATTGATGCAAACTTTTTGAGCATTTTTAACAGTAAGTCACATTCCACACAGTTCCATGAACAACTTTTGAAACCAACAGATAACATTTGTAACTACTAAAAGCTATTTCACATTATTTTTGTGTGATACTCTGAAAGGAATGAAACATATTTTTGTGTTTTACAGGCAGACTGTCTCTGACATACTCACTTATGTGTGTAAGGATACCCATTATATACTCTGTGATATTCTGCTAAGAATGAGGAGTCAAACTCTCTTTATATCCCCTGGTGCTAGATTATTTACATGACACACAATGCAGCAAATCAGAAAGGAAGGCTCCCTCTTGGCCACCTCTGAGGAGTTTGCCATGAATTGTTCACTCTAGAAAGTACCAGTACAGTTCATGAAATTTATTTTCACTAATGAAATCTGGGATACTACACTTAGTTTTAAGAGGAATGTTATGTATATGAGGAAATTCAATGCACTGTTTGGGGATGTCCATAACCTAGACACCACAGATGCACTGCTTATGTGAAATGCCACCAGTTTTTCTAGTGACATTGTTAAATGGTAATACAGAAGATCCCTCATGGCTTAGGAACACCACATGCTTTGAAAGTGGCATAACTGAATTTGAGGGTGAAAATAAAAAGCATCACATATGCTGACACTGATTAAACCCCATCTGGGCATGAAAGAATAAAGTGAAACGATTGTCAAGTGTTCTCTCAGCCAGCTCATCACCCTTAAACAGACATCCTGTCAGTGCTTGATACACAAGTGAAAAAAACTGGTGTATTAGTTTACTTTTACAATGCTTTAAATGGGAAATAATTTCCCTTCCCGCCCCCCACCCCCCTTCATTTAATGGCCTAACAATATTTGGTGGAAGAGTGTTGTAATCTCAGTTAAAGACATTCTCTTTATTAGTTACTTGTGTCAGAATAAAGGAAATACAGCACTGGAAAAAAAAAAGTTTTTATATTCAAGAATGTATGTATGCACAAAAACTCCAGTGATGTATTTCTATTACCCACTAACATCTCTTGCACTCCAACAGCATAAACTGATCTCTGCCAAAGACATTAAAATGCACAGTGGAGAGCACAGAGATATAGAAGCACTTACATTTGCACTGTGATCACTCCCAGTAACACAGATGACATCTTGTTTTTGAATTGTTAATACCTCTTTTGTAAGCTTCAGTCGGATGTCATAAGCATTTTGGGATGCTTCTTCATATAACAAGGCAATACCAGTTTTAGTCTGTGGAAGTAAGGCACAGAAACAAAAATATAAGGGTATGAACATTTTGTAATGATAAATAACAATCTCTATCCCATTCAATACATAAAATGCAAACAAATTATCATTTTCTACAAAAAGTGGAAAGCCTTCAAATGGATTAGACATAAACCTTGAGCTAACTGGTCTCTGATGTAGATATTAATATGTAGAAAAAAAAAGAAAATTTAAAAAATAATTCTCCATTGTTGTGTTTCACAGAGGGACGTTGAAACTGAATGACATCCTCTGTTTAATTACACAACTTAATATTAAATGGTATTAGAAGCAGATAGTTAGGTATAAATATATGTGAACATTTTCCAGCTCCAGCAAGAAACGGAGAGGTGCAATGTGGCTCCTGACTTAGACATGTTGCTTCCACTGTGTCAGAAAAAAAGGCATGTACACTTCATAAATGTTGCCTTTAAGATATAGAGTTCTGTTACCAAAAAAAATGTACTTTTTCACATTTTAAAACAAATAAATGCAGGTATTACAGAAAATTTTTTTCTATCTAAATTTCTGTGCAGGTCAAAACAGATGTACTTAGGTCAAGACTGAAGTTACATCATCACTGGCCACATAAGTAGTAAACTAGATAGGACAGTCAAGTTTTTTGTATAAACATTTTCTTCACAAGTAGTGGAAAAGAAGTTCCATTTTATATTCCTATACACAAATTTCCCACCAATGTGTAAGGAATTATCTGACCAAACTGTGGAATTAGGACAGCCTATAGCTATTTGTTAAGCACACTAATGAAATTTCAGAGCTTTACAGTCATTGCAGAGAAGAGAAAAAGAACACCACCTGTTCTGAATTGAATGACACTTAGGATACCTAAAGACCTGCACACACGTAAGGCTGACACGGGAGGCCTTTTGGTACATCCAGGTCCTTTCCTAGTTGGAGGCAAGACCAGGTTTCCATGATTGTAATGAGATACAGATATTGGCCATGCCTACATCCACATGTACATATCTTCAGCTTGAAATGGATCTTGCCAAAGGGTTACGGTGTAGAAATCCACATCTGAGACAGTTGTTTGGATTGTCAGGCCAGGGGTGAGCAGTAGACACCTCTGAACTGTGACTTACCTGATCTTTTATACATTCACCTGGAAGGGAACAACAGCTCTCTAGTTTGACATAAATATATTAAAAAAATCCAGACTAATTCTAAGCAGATAAACCTTGTCCTTAATGTTTGCTTGGAATGTCAAAGTTCAGTCAGTGTTTTTCACTTGTTCAGAAACCCACATTTCATTTTCCCAATATTTGAATTTTTTTTCAGATTTCCAGCATGTGTGGGTGTTTTATCACTGCAATTTTGTGAATAATAACATATGAAAACTGTGCTAACATCATCCACTTAAGACATGCTGCAAAACAACAAGCAATTCCAAGCAGCAGGAGAACTGCCTTGATAAAAAATAACCAATCATCACTGGTCCCACATTTTTCTGCTGCTCAGAGGCTGTGCCATCTCTATCCCACTTGGACTTGCAGCTTTTGCTACTTTTGCTGACCTACCACACTGTGCTCCAGAGAAACAGAAAATAGAGAGCTCTTTATACAGCCTAAACCCAGACCATTTCTTTGTCTAACAATATTAAGTATGTTTAGAAGTAGAACAATGAAAAACACCCTGAACTTTCATATGTATCAGATGGCCAAGTAACAAATGAAATATGTAGAGTGACAAATTAAATAGCTTAGCACTTTTCATCACACTGCTTATACTAAAAGTGTCACTGCAGCTCATCTATTCCTATTAAAATGCAATACCTACCTCACACTCCATCTAACTCCTGACATGATCCAAGATGATGCATAGCAATACCATATTTGCTTTCAGAATCAATAAAGATTAATCTAGATTTCTCTCAGCCTTTCAAGTTCACTTTTTAGACCATTATAAATGGCTTTGCATCAGAGTTCAGCACATTCCCTTGTTTTCCCTTTTGTGTTAAGAGATGATATAGCTAAGTTGTGGTGAAGGGCCCAAATTCTATTTGGGAC
>WBNM01017140.1:12800-35947 GCA_013399055.1 Ramphastos sulfuratus | reverse complement strand
GCAGCAAAAACCCACTCGTCACCGCCACGTGGAAGGCCACCACGTGGCAGGAACAATATATATTCCCACAAATACCTTTGAACTATTAATATCGGGATTCCTGACGAGTAAGTAACCAACCCTCTTTCCTAAAGTTCGTTAATAGTTTGCGTTTGACCTTTAAGCGACAGTTTGTGTCGCAGGACTCTCGAATTGCATTAATCTCTAAAATTGTTTATAAAATTCACTTAAATTAATTTCATTGGATGTATATACATTCTGCAACAATAGTTTTACCAACCACATAGTAGAATCTGTGTGGGTTATATTGTAAATACGTTTGGGGAAATTTTTTTTGTTAATAAAATATTTAATATTTTATATCGGCCTCATTAAAATTTACTCATAACCCAGATTAAAAAAAACACCCTACCACCACATAAGTCTAGCCAGCAAATCACAGTCTAAAAGTGCTTCTTCAAACAGGAATCTTTCACTGAGCACTGTCTTTGCATGTATATGTATATCCAGGACTACCTATACAGTAGCTGTTCTAAACTGCTATAAGAAAGTGAGGTCTGAAAAGTGGACATAATTGCAGTAATGTTGGAGATGACATACTAAATTTACATCTGTTTTGTAATAAAGAATAAACATGCAGAAAGTACATAGGAGATTGCATCTCAGTGGGATTTAAGCGCCTACAAGTGGAGGTAGGGGAATATAAATTTAATTTCAGCTTGGGCAGATGAGGAAATTAGTGTTGATATTCATATCTCGGGCAGTTTGCTAGACACTTGCCTTGAGAAGAGTTTATGTGGTGTGTATGTCCAAGTATGTGGAGGGAGGAAGAGAAAAATATCAGTAGCACAGGCATCACAGTAGCTGCAACTTTTAAGAAAGCTTAGTCTCTGCTCTGCTTTTGAAAGAAAATATTGTGAAACCTGCTTTATCACACAAGTTCAAAGCCTGCCAATATCACAAAGATCACTCCTGAGGGAATGCGGATAAATCATTTTATCAGCTTTATTGTTGACTAAAGGCAGATCCCTTGACAGTGTACTTGCTTCAAAGCACTCCCCACTCTGTCAGAGTGTACTGATTGTACCTTCCAATTTGGCGTCATCAGCAAACTTGATAATCAAGCTCTCTGTGACCACCTCCAGATCACTGACAAAGACGCTAAAGAGGGCTCCTAAAGAACATCGCTTGACACAGGAATCCTAGTAGAGGACAACCCATTAACCACTACTCTCAGCCTGAGTATCCAAGCAGTTATCCAACCATCCAGCTACTGAGGCTGTAGCAATAGATTAGCAAATGAGTCTATTTCCTTACATCAGAATAATAAACCAAATAATAGTGTCAACAACAAAACTGACATTTTTGTATTTGACACATCAATACATAGAGAACATAATAAAATGAAAACAACGATAAAACCAACCCAACAAAAATAAAATACCCAAAAAGAACCCCATCAAAGAAACAAACCAAATAAATAGTAACTGTAACTGCCACTACATTCACAACACAAAAATGTCAGAAGATGATGTAGAGATTACCTGGATAAGGTTAGAGTTTTGGATAGACACCTCTCCGTTCTAAAGTTCTGCTGCTTCCCATCTCTAATATCACAACCATCCAAATTCCATCTACAGAAGGATGCAGCAATGCCATTACATCCATTAGGCCCAGGAGTCTTGCTCATCCCATCTCAGAGCCCAAAAACCAGGACTATGATGGACAGACTAGTCATTTCATGGGCTACAACTCTTATTTCACATCCTTTACCCACCCACAGCTGCTTCTGCCTTACTTTTAAACAAGAACTGAAGCAGGAACCACAGCACCAGCATCTTACTGCACCATTACAGCTGATGGAATTTGTGGCTGCCTCAGTGATCCAGTCCTTCACATTTCATACATGTCCAAAAGCAAGTGTTTTAAAGTAGCTCGAAGGGACATAATTCAAATTAGAGTAAAACCAAGTTAAGCCTTTTGGAAAGCAACTGTTAATTTTTAACAGTGCATTATTTTCAACTGCAAAAATCAAAACACACCCCCCCCCTTTTTTTTAGCCTAGAATAATATAAAACCCAACTGACTTCACAGAGAGCTAACTTTTAAGTACATGGAAGATATATCTCCCCTTTCAGCTCCTATTTAAATCAAGTCATACTCCAGAAATCCAAGAAAAACAAACAATTGCTTTGTAACCTCAATAAGCTTATCTTTGTCTTAATACTTTTTAAATACTCCAGAATACTGACTGACATTAGATTGTGTATTTTCACATGTGAGCTGTAACCCCATTTCATAGTTTAATAGTATTTACAACTGCTGTTCTCAAGGAAGAAAAATCCCAAATTCCTGATAACCTGGCTTAAAGAGGTAACTCTCACTCACAACAGTCAGTGGAATACATCTGATGGACATCATTAATTCCAAGGTAGATCAATTAAGGCTAAAGATACTGAATGACAATAAATTATAAAATTTTCAATGCAGTAAAAAAGTGATAAGAATCAGTATCAGAAAAACAGATGGTCAAAATCAGATACTTATTTTTGAGTGCATTTTCCCCTAAACCAAGATTATGTCTTAGATGTGCACCTTAGAAATTACTGTTTTCATAGATAGTAATTGTTTCCCATATCTGCATTCATTAATGACAATATTATGCACTGACATTTCACTACATGCACTTGTAAAAGATACATTAGCATTACAAGCTTTTAGAAGACTATCTGTGCTGTGACAATATCACTTTTCCAGCAATTCATAACAGAGTCTTTTCCTGAATTTAAGTGGCATATAGAAATCTAAAAGCAAGAATATTAGCTCAAGGTAAAACAAGTTTGAAAGGTTGCTCACAAAACACAAAATATAGAAGTCTGTTTTGTCGTCACGTCACACCCTGTCCACCAAAAACTCTGTACCTTTAGGGGTAGATTGTTGGGATTTTCTGTTTATGACATTAGCCTTGCAAGAAAAGTGATTAACAGCTGGCTCTCCGTCTGTGTGATCTTAATCTTTAGAACATAACCAGTAGTGTCTTGTTTAATTACTGCAGGCTTAGTGTGTCATGAGCTAATTAGATATGATTGATTATTGTCACTTTCCTGCACCTCTCAAAACAGACAAAAATATTCCAATCCCATGGAAAGTGAACTTTCAGAATGTCTGGGTGAATAAAAATTGGCTGCTTCAAAATTCTAATCGGCGCTAAATAGTAGTGCCACGTAGTTGAACATGTTACAATACAGATTCTATCCCATAAAACAGACAAGGTACAATGTGTTTTTGTTTTTTAAATGCTTATTTCTATTCTGATTCAGATAACATCTTTAACTATATTACTGGTTTATTACTGCACCTCTTTTCAGACCACTGGATAGCAGCAGAGAAATAAAATGTCTAAGAATATAAAGACGTTCTTATGCTTACAGAAGGTTCATACCAGTTAAGAAAGCATGGTTCACACTTCAAACTGAACCACTCAGCAAGAGACAAGAAAGACCACAAGAACAATCTCTTTGGGGATTAAGAAACAGCCAAGAAATTATCATAAAACTAATGTGATTATTCCTACAACTGGTACTAGACAACTTACCCTGGTAGAACTTCAGCTACTCAAAGCTGGTATATCAAAAGGTAAGTGAAAATAATGGGAGGATAATTGAAAACCCTTACTCATTATCTTAACCTAGAATAACCAAGCATGGCCAATATAAAAGCATCATTTCTTCTCTAATGGAATACTGGGTCTTGAATCTTCCCAGTTCTGCTGTCCTGTCCCTTTACTCTGATACAGGTCCACCACTTTTATTCCTTTTCACGCTCTTGCATAAAATTGCTGCATTTTCTGTTTGTTTGGGGTTTGAGTTTTTGTTTGTTTTTCCTCTCCGCTGGACTGTGTTATGGTGTTCTGCCAAAAACAACCAAGTAAAGCCATATCCAACTGCTTACTTTCTGAATACAGTGGATNTTGATGCAGCCCAGGACTCAGTTGACTGTCTGGGCTGCATGCGCACACTGCAGGCTCATGTTTTTCAAAAACAAAAATATTTCTACATTCTTTCTAAATTAAGTAGGAAAATTAAATTCTATGGTTTCATCATCCTAACGTGGCTTCTGCAATTGCAAAGAAGCCCATATCACCATTATAGGAATGACTTCTCATTCTCTGTTGGTTTCCAGTATTACAGGACCTAAGGTTTAGTCAAAGATTGATCACAGGAATACAACAGGATTTAAAATAAAGGTTTCTAAGTGTTAAAGTCAGTCTAGGAAAAAATCCAAACTTTTACTTACATCTGTAGTTATTTTTACAAGCCAGTTGTTCAGATAAACCCAGAGGTTGGAAATGAAAATCCTTTTAGGTATGCTTCCAGCTTGGCCAGAAATAAATTAGTCAGTCTTTATCCAAAGACTTAATAGCATGTTTAAGTTTAAGCTCTGCTAAGCCTTCTCTTCTAGTCTTGGCTGCAATTCTCAAGTGTAATTGTGATGATCAGTAACCTCAATACTTCCTTTAACAAACAGAACAAGTAAATCAAATTGGCTGAAACACTGAGTATAGGGCATGTTATCAATACAAACCAAATAATTTTAATTACTGAAATCAATATAGAAAACCAGAATTAAGAGTCATTACAGATGACAAAAGCATAAGCTACATAACATGAAAAAAAAAAATTAAAATACAGAAGCTGGAAAAATATTTGCAAATACCAGAGATGGAAAATAAAAACTCCAACTAGGGGAAAAAGAAAAAAAAAAAAAAAAATAGAAGAGAGTACTAAAGCTTACTGCTGGGAAGTAAAAAAAAGCCAACCAACCAATTTACCAGATTCAAGATCTTAAACAAGTGTCCTTCAGGAACTAGAAACTTATAAAGAAAATATGAGAAACTGAACAGGAAACTCACCTGGATGCATTCCTGTGCGAACTACCCTAGATGATCCTGCCTTGGAAGGGAGGTTGGACATATCTCTGGAGGTCCCTTCCAACCTCTAAAGTTCTGTGATACCAAAGCATAAAAATTAAACTGCTAAGAAACAAACAATAAGCAAACACAGAATCACTACAGTTGGAAAAGGCCTTGAAGAACATCAAGTCCAACCATTCCCTAACTCTACCATGTCTGGTGCTAAAACATGTCTCTCAGCACCACATCTCTGGTCTTTGAAACACTTTCAGGAATGGGGATGCGACCACCTCTCTGAGTCTGTTCCAGTCTTTGAGAACTCTTTCAGCCAAGAAGTTTCTTTAATATCCAACCTAAACCTCCCCTTGTGCAATCTGCAGACTTTTCCTCCTATTGTAAGACACATTACTAGGCAGAAACAACTAACACTTAACTTGGCTCCAGCCTCCTTTCAGGCAAGAGTAAAGAGCAATGAGGTCTCCCCTCAGCCTCCCAAAATGTCCTTCTTAAAGTGAAGGCCCCAAAACCGAATGTAGTACTCAAGGTGTCATCTCAGCAGGAGTTCAGGAGGACAATCACCTCACTGGTCCTGCTGGCCACAATTCCTGATACATGCTGGCATGCTGTTGGCTTTCTTGGCCACCTGGGCGTATGCTGGCTATTATTCAGCTAGCTGCCCATCAGCGTCACCAGGTCTTTCTCTGCTGAGTACCTTTTCAGCCACTCCTCCTCAGCTGTCNCAGATGGGGTCTGACAAGAGCAGCTTTGGTACAGCAATCTAGCCTGTCCAGATTCCTCTGTAGAGCCTTCCCACTCTCAGGATATAGCTAGACAGGTTGAATCACTTCAGTTCTGCATGTAGGAGCTTTTGTCTAACAGCATATGGGGACAGGAATTCTCATGTTTAAACCAATCCTGGAGACTCTTGTGGATCTTTTTTTAAGCATTATGTTAGTTTCTGTGCTCTTACATGAAGACAGTGCATACATTAGAGGACTGTTTTAAATTTTGAAATTAAAAAAAAATATTCAAAATACATTATTGCTGTAAACATGTTTGCTTTCAACTTCATTTCTAAAAGGCACATTAAGTTCTTAAGTTGCCTGCCAGCCTGTAAGTGAAAAGTGTATTTTTTTTCTGCATTATACTGCTGCACAATTATGTAGAACTCTTGGGGTTTTTTTCAAGAGTCACAAAACCGACTCCTGTCATAGAAAATAATGGATGTGATGGATAATTTACTCCCTCTGAAATGGCTCAATCTACATTATGAGCTGAAGGACACAGCAACTGAAAAACAGGAAGCTGAATAATCTTTCTTGCACCAGAGTAATAGCTCGGATTGTCATGCAAAATGTAAGATACAGCAGCACAAAGAAGATAGCACTTAGAGTAGGTTAGACATCACAGTTAAAGTCTTGAAAGATATTGGTGGAGTCTTGGATTGTGCCAAGCAGCCCAACTCCTACTGATGATTTTCCTACCTCGCAGGCATTAAGAGGACACTAGACTGCATACTCTGTATGAAAAATGTATGTAATTAAGTGAAGAGAAGAGCACTTTTCAGAGTCTGGTAATAGAAAATTGTTCAAGTTAACTTACAGAAAAAATTCTGAAAAGAAACCTGCAAAGAAGAGTAAGGAGATTCAGATTTTGCCCAGTTGCTCTGACATCAGCAAAACCTCATCACTCCAGTCAGTTTTTCAAATAGATGTTTTCTCTGTAACATTTGAGCACAGAAAGCATGGAAACAAACCATAAGGGCAGTCCTCCACCCTTAAAAATCAGGTTTTAGAAACTCTGGCTTGAGGGAAAACTTAGAACAGTTTATTTACTGTTACACAGCAACTGACAGAAAATTGTAAGTTCCTAGGCTAAAAAGAGGTACCAAAATGGGTTTAAAAAATGTCAGTGCCATCTACTTGAACTATTTGCAGTTCAGACAAATATTTGTTTACATTTTCTATAAAAAGGCTTTCAATATAAATGAGTATCTGATTAAAAGGTGGGAACTTGGATAAGAGTTAGAAATTATTAAAAATATGTAGGAACATTTTCATAAGTATGTGCCTTATAAAATTCAGTTCTTAATTAAACATTGAGGTTACAAACCCATTTTTTCCTATTCCATTTTGTGCTCAGCATCTCAGAACATAAACAGTTGTTTGTGAACAACTTCAGTGCTTTTTGCAGTCAAAACCAATATGAACAAATCTTAAAAGTTATGGAGGTAGAAAAAGGGATTACTCACAACCCCACTAAGCAGATTTACTGATTGTACATTATTTGCAGTAACTGGAACATTATAGACTAAAAGACCTTGTACCAAAGGTACTGAGATAATGTAGCCCAAACTTATCACATCAAATTCTGGGTACTTTCGTGAAATCGTTAAGAGAAGAAAATATCTATATTAAACTCCCTGAAGCTTCAGTGAACAAAGATAGCAACTTTTGAAGTACTCAGATTTTAACCACCCTCTAAAGCTGTCTCTCACTCAGCTAAAAATAGATCTCAAACCAGTAACTCAGAGAAATGCTGTAACAGAAGTTTTCGGTAAACACTTCTCAAATATTATAGAGTGGAACTTTAGGGAAGATCTTTTTTACAACAAGACCATTTAAAAATAAAATTTCAGAAATTATAATTTGAAAATATACAATTGTGAGGAAAAGAGAAGCTGACATTATGATCTCATGATTGGCAAAGGCCACACTCATTACCAGGAATGAGGAAACAGGGGTTAGACAACAACAGGCAAAGAACAAAGTACTCAGTTTGACGTGGTTAAAAAAGGTAGAAACATCATAAAATAGAAAAGGGAAGAGGAAAGCAATGGAGTCTCACAGTATATTTATAAATTGCTGGCTTCCTTAGCTCAACCACTTTGCATTCTCTTCACATAGCATCCATCTGACTTGGGTCTGTCACTACTGAACATTCCTTCACAGAGTAGGAGATGAGCAAACCCTGTCATAACTCAAATTACATCAATACAGCTATGGCAGTTCCATCAGCAGTGTATTTTCTCCAAACATACATATTCAGTGGTAACCTTCTTATCATTCAGGGAAAAATCCCTGAAAAACTTTAGCTGGAGACAGTGAAATGCAAGTGAAAGCCTGAAGATTTAGTACTGCCCCAGCTGTAACAGCCATGCCATCACAGATGTCATAACATACAGTCCTAACACATACAAAATCCAATTTTTAAAATTATGAAAATTAACGAGTAGAGCATAAATCATCAGTAAATTACCTACACACAGCTAGTCACTGCCTACCATAAATGTAGTTACATTTTTGACTCTAAGGGTTTACCTACCTTGAAAATGCAGGTGTCCACAGAACTTCTAAAAATTAGCTACTAATTAAAACGTGATGTAATTCTAATTTCTATACTAGATTTGATTATCTATTTTCCCAAATGCCTGGTATCTAAAGACTTAAAAGTAATGGAGTCAAATGTCATATGCATGTGCTAAATGAAAATAAGCATTCCCCAAAAGATAAATTCTGTGTTAAATGAAAATTTTCTATGATTTTTGTTGGGTTCCACACACACACCTCCCCAAGTATCACAATGCCACTGTCCTTATTGCATAAAAGGGGGTTTCCCTTTTTGGCAGACTTCTTTCCACACTGTAAAAGGTGAAGAGAGATAGAGGCTTTTTTACCTTTCAACATTCTGACATTTTCAGCTCAGTCCTCTCCATGTTAAATTAGAGATAATTTGCATTTCAGGAGTATAAAAAGTGTAAGTATTGTAATCAGGATATTGGTTTTGGGGAATTGTCTCTTGTTTATACCTGAAAAGCATCACAAATTTACACCTGGAAAGCATTCTGAATTATTATGTAGGCAGAAATAGAAGTATGAGCATTCTTCTGAATATTTAAAATAGTCATTCATGAATTCAGGCACAGAGGTGCCAAATTAGAGTATAAACAAATATATTTCTAATTTATTCTTTCATACGCTAATGCTGAGCTTTTGGATCTCCTCATACTGTTCCAAGATGGATATTTTCTTATAGGTTTTCTTTGTTTCTTCCAAGGAAAAACAATGCCTGTTTGTGTGTTTGCTTGATATCTTTGTATATTCTTGTGTTTACATACCTTGCAGTAGGAAGTAGTTTACCAAGTCACTCCCACTGAAAACGTGTACAACCAGAGGAGCATCACTTCCTCACAGAGAAGGAACTGATCAGACAGCCTTAATCTGGCAAACCCACCATGGAAACAAAGCCATAGGGAAGTACAGATCACACAGAATCACCACAGTTGGAAAAGACCTCTAACGATCATCAAGTCCAATTACAATCTAACTCTACACCAGAGCCACTACTACACTATGTCCTTGAGGACCACATCCAGACTGCTTTTAAATACATCCAGGGATAGCAATTCAACTATTTCTCTGGGCAGTCTGTTCCAGTATCTGAGAACCCTTTCTGCAGAAACTTTTCCTAATGTCTAACCTAAACATCTCTTGGTGCAACTTGCTGCCATTTTATTGTCCTATCAATTGTGACTTGGGATGAGATGAGCACTCATTTTTCTACAACCTCCTTTCAGCTAGTTGTGGAGAGTGAGCCCCAGATCATACCTGCTCAGAATCACAGAATCTCAGAATTAACCAGGTTGAAAAAGGCTTTCAAGATCAGAGAGTCCAACCAATCACCTAAAATCTCCTAACTAATTAAACCATGGCACTAAGTGCCTCATCCATTCTCCTTTTAAACACCTCCAGAGATGGTGACTCCATCACCTCTCTGGGCAGTCCATTCCAATGCCAATCATTCTTTCTGTGACGAACTTCCTAACATCCAGCCTAAACCTGGATGTGACAATCAGCTTCAGATTGTGTCCTTTTGTTCTGTCACTGATTGTCACTGACACTGTTCTGTCACCTCTTACATTTGAGGTTGGGAAGAGCACAGATTTAGAATACTAAAAAAAAAAAAAAAACCAAAAAAAACCCCAAACAACTGTACTCTGCAGCCTGTTCTTAGACATTGAAAAGCTCATGAAAGACCAGCAGAAGGATTTGGCCCTTTACATTTCCTTTATTTTCAGGTTTTCTGAAAAAAAACAGGAGAAACATCACTTGACGAAACAAGTAGACAGGTTGCTTAGCTTAATGACTTCTCAGTCATTATGCTTTATTATGCATTCCTACCTGTTAGGACAGTCAACAGCAGGCAAGAAACATGAAATACCAGCATCCACAAGATTCAGGAAAATTAAGCTAACAGCTCTGTGTTGCTATCACTAATCCTCTGTTTCATTTTTTCCTGTCTGGAACCACTTCGCTGGTAAAATTGCAGTAATGTTTATGGCAGCACCTCATGGCACTAAGGAATTGATTATGAATATTTCTCTGTAAAAATTATCTCTTGCTTATATTATAAATTTTAAGTATTCATTATTTAATATTTGTCTAACAACAAATTTATTAGTTTTTCATTAAACATACAAGTGAACACCTTTTTCCTCCCCATTCCATATAGTAAATATTTCAGCAAGCCTAGTTTTTCTAAAGTGCTCCTGCTTACCAACAAAAAAATTTACTTGAGGTATTCAAAATTATTTTAAAATAAATTAAGAAACCATTTAATTACTAAAAGGCCCAACACATTAGTTTGTTCTTACAATATTTTAATGCATCTTAAAGCATTAGTAAAAGTAATGTTTTACTATGACACTGATATTTTACTGACCTTTTAATATGCCAAAATATGATAGGATGGCCAAATTATTTACTGGGTTGAGAGGAAGAAGAGTTGAGTCATTCTGGTTTACTTAAGTTCTCGTCTCAGTGTACTAATATAGGAATGTTTAAAAAAAAAAAAAAAATCAGTTGCAAAATCAGCATGTAAATGTGATCCAAACTACCTTGCCTCAGTGACTGTAGTCTAGCTAGGTAAAAGGCAACCACCTTCCAGTGCTTGTGCTGTGCCTTCAGAATCGCTAATGATTGACAATAAAGGTGCATAACAAAAGACCAAGGGTGATTCTATGAGATTCTGTCTCTTCTATATGAAACATGCAACAGACAGCAGTGACAGGAATGTATAAAAATGCAACTAAAATTAAGGGTGGTTTCTAACATTTCCATGTACCTTTCATTTTGGTTTCTACTTCAAGCAATGTAGAGGGAATTTAAATCACATTCCAACATGCAGTTTCCACAGTTAGCCTCACTGCCTGCTAATGCCTCCACAACTCTTTTTACATGGCACTTACATAGCCAACAAGTTAGCTGGAAGCACCAAACATTTAGTTGTTCGTACACTGCAACTCCTGGCAATCATGGAATGATAAAATTTGCAAGGGATCTCTGGAGATTATCTGGTCCGACCCCACTAACAGAGCAGGTTCAACTAAAGCAAGTTGCACAGGATGGCATCTTGTGATAATCTGCCTGTTGTAAAGAAAAGTCAAGGGTTTTTTAATTACTTCAAATCATCTCTTTCTAAAATAAACTGGTCAGAGACAGGAAAACAAACTGCCCCTTAATTGTCCCATAGCACTTATTTGCTTACAGTATGTAAAACTTCACATCATTATCTTGTAAGGATTAATTTAAAGTTCAATTTTACTAGCTCAGTTATGTTTATGCATGTTGCTAATGAAGCAGGATTGTTATCTCCCCTCTTTGGAGTCCAGTTTGGTTTTACTTCAAAAGGTTCGCTGGCTTGTCCACTGGGCTTACTCTGCGGTGACTGGAGACACCCAACAGCTCTGAACTGTCAAAAACCCTTCTCACTGTAATTGGATTAGAGATTGCAGAGAGATGTTATTATGGACTGTAGGCATATCCTATTTAATTAGCACAGATCTTAACAATACTGAATGCTTAAAGGCAGAAAGCACCTGAGACAAGCTGGTAAAAGTCTCCTTTAGGAAATCTATTCCTCTTGTGTAACACAAGCACTAGAATTTTTTGAGAGTGGTGTTGTTTTGGTTTTTTTTTTTGGTTTGGTTTTTTTGGTTTTTTGTTTTTTTCTCTAATTTAGTTTTTAATGAAAACAGCAGAGATGTAACAATATGATCTTGGGAAACTATAGTGACTAACATTAGATGAGAGGGACACCAGAGCTTGAAAAACTCTGGCTTACGTTGTAAAGGACCTTAAAGATCACATGGTTCCAACCACCCTACCATGGGGCAAAGACACCTTCCACTAGATCAGGTTGTTCAATCCCCCAGCCAACATGGCCTGAGCACTTCCAGGGATAGGGTATTCATAACCATCACTCACTCGAGAGCTCAGAAACATCCCTGAATAAAAAAAGCCCAAACAAAACACACACACATGCAAAAAACACATAAACCCAAAACCATTAATATTTCATCAATATTTAAATCTCTCTATGAAGTGACCTACCATTGATATTTTTTATTTTCTGAATTCCGTAAACAACTTTTAAGCAATAAGGAATTTTGCCTTGCCTTATTTTGCAATTTTTTTTTCATTTTGTTTCAATTCATCTTCATTGCTTTCATAAAATAGAAAATAAATTAAATGTTTGAAATCAGAAAGTAAATTAATTTTTATTTATTCCTATCTTGGAAATAAAGACTAATTTTTGCTGGCAAATTTTCAAGTACAATTTGGAAGGTATTCCTTATCAGTATGTGTCAATTCTAATTGAAGTCAAACATTGACAAGGTTGACAAATGTCATTTTTTCAGTAATAGCTATTTGAAATATATATTACTTGGACAAGGCATTGAAAATGTAAGCTGTGGAAATCAAATCTGAAAAAATTCTAAAAATTACATCTTTATAAGTGACAGGTAAAGTGCTGTACTACAGCCAAAGCACACATTCAAGGAGTGAAGAAAGACAGCAACTAAATGGAATAGAGACATACTACATAAAACACCTGCCTATTTACTATCGTTTGCAAGACAGATGGAAAATGAAATATGGCTGTCCCAGACTGTTTAACATTTCTGGGCCTCCCAGTTCAAGAGGAACATAGAACTGCTTGAGAGAGTTCAGCCCAGAGCCACAAAGATGATTAAGGGAATGGAACATCTCTCTTATGAGGAGAGACTGAGGGAGCTGGGGGTCTTTAGCTCAGAGAACAGGCGACTGAGAGGTGCCCTCATAAATGTTTCTAAAGTGTGAGTGCCAGGAGGATGGAGCCAGGCTCATCCCAGTGGTGCCTGATGAGAGGACAAGGGTAAACGGGTGGAAGCTGAGGCATGGGGAGTTTCATATAAATGTGAGGAGGAACTTTTTCACTGTGAGGGTGACAGAACACTGTGACAGGGTGCCCAGGTGAAGTCACCCTCTTTGGAGATAATCAAAACCCGTCTGGACACGTTCCTGTGTGATCTGGTATAGGTGATCCTGCTCTGGCAGAGGAGTTAGAATGGATGATCTTTTGAGATCCCTTCCAGTCCCTGACATTCTGTGATTCTGTGAACATTGCTGATCCTAAAACATGTTAGTTCTCTGTAAATACAAATAATTATATTTTTTCCCCCCAAAGATCTGGTCTTAGGAAGGAGGAAAAAAGAAAAAAGAAAAAACATGACACTGCTTTGTGGATGAAGGTAAGTGTTATCGTGGTTTAGACATATTTTTACCAAGTATGAAGAGCAGCTGGAAAAGAAAAATCTCTTTGTGGCTATTGTGAGGTTTTTTACAGAAAAAAGCCAGGAGTTGTTAAAAAAAAAAAAAAATCACATCGAATAGTCAATCCTCTATACTCCGTAGAAGTCATATTTACCCTGCAAGGTCATTGTAGTGACTATAGATTAAGGAACCATTTATTGTTAAAGGACAATAGAATTAACAAAAAAAAGTTAGTTAGGCACTTGGATGGATTGCGTCCGCTGCTTCTCTTAACAGGGCAGACAAAATATGTCAAAGTAGAAGGAGGACCAATGTTACTCTTACCTATTATTTCAGTTACACAAACAGTATTATCATGACTGCAAAAAACAAACAAACCAAAACTAAGAAATCATTTTCTGATCTGCTTATAAAACACCAACAATGTGATGCATAGAACATAACTGAGCTTCATATTTCTGTAACTTGACCATTTGTAAAAGATCATAGAATGGTAGAGAAGTTTGGAAGAGTCCTCTGGAGATCAAGTCCAATCCCCCTGCTAAAGCAGAATCACCTAGAACAGGCCACACAGGACTGCATCTGGGTGGATTTTGAAAGTCTTCTTGAAAGGCAGACTCCACAACCTTTCCAGCACTCCAGTCCCCTCACAATAAAAAAAATGTTTCTCCTCATGTTCAGGTGGAACCTCCCGGGTTCCATTTTGTGTCTATTGAAATAAAAGAATTTAAGATCCTCCCCGCCAGTCATGTCTTGACTGGGAGCTGTTATTCTCACCATGTGAAAACTGGCATTCTAGAGAGGAGTCTCCAGTTTAGCAGTTCCTGCCCAGCAATTTGCTCACTGTAAGATACTGCTATCCTCAAGTAAAGAGATGTGTTACGAGGAGAGATAAACTACCATATATTTATCACACTGCAGAATGACAATGAGTTATTACTCCAGTAGGGAAAAACACACCCGGAAACAAGCATTTCATAGCATCATAGAATTGTTTTGATTGAGAAAACCCTCTAAGACCATGGAGTGGCCAATCAAGGCCAATAAGCAGTGTCAAGAAGTGCTATGCTCGTGTGTTTCTTGAACACCTCCAGGTACAATGACTTCACCACCTCTCTGTGCAGCCTATTCCAATGCCTGACTACTCTTTTAGTAAAGAATTTTTTTCCTAGTATCCAAACTAAACCTCCCTGGAACAATTTCACATTATTTCCTCTGGTTCTATCGCCTGATACTAGGGAGAAGAGACTGACCCAAATCTCACTACAACCTCATTTCAAGTAGTTGTATAGACCAAAGAGGTCTCCCATCAGGAGTTCACCATTATGTAGCAGGAAAAATACCAAAAAAAACAAAACCAAAACAATTATGCTGGTCTCAAATATTATTTAAGCCTTTGACCATTCTATCATTTGCAAAATTAGTAATGTAATAATGGGCACTATTATTAAAAAAAAATGAATAAAGCACTGTTTACATCTGACATCTCCACAGGATATCATTCACACTAATATCAACCCCAGATCTGTTTATGCAGGCACATGCACTCCATGAAGCCACTCTCCCACAGTACATGTCCATACAGCTTCCAAGCTTACATAATCCAGTCAGAAATGCATTAACCAGTATTTGAGTGATTTGTCAGCAAGTTATCTAATTTAGACCTAGTGTGAAGATCTATCATGCTAAATAGCACCAGTGAGAAGGCAGCATGTTTCAAGGTCAAGAGAGCAGTGCAAGTTCAGATGGTTGATGGCAACATCTTTCACAAACTGCTGTTGCAAAGAAGTTCTGCACCACTAATTTAATATAAGCAATGCATTACTGCAAATCTTTAATTTTGGTTGCATAGGAAGACCATCTTGCTCTCTACAACTCCCTGAAAGGAAGTTGGATAAAGGTGGGTGTCAACCTCTTCTCCCTAGTAACAAGTGATAGAACAAGAGGAAACAGCCTCAAGTTGCACATGGGGAGGTTTAGGTTGGATATTAGAAGAGACTTCTTTACTGAAAGGTTTCTCAAAGATGGAAACAGGCTTCCCAGGGAGGTGGCTGAATTTTCATCCCTGTAAGTGTTTCAAAGAGGCAGAGATGTGCTCAGGGACCTGGTTCAGCACCAAACTTGGTAGATAGTTCTTGGACTTAGTCTTAAAGATTCTTTTCTAACCAAAATGAGATTCTATGATTCTAAGGAGGAGATATGGTTTTATGGCTGGGGATGTCTATTTTATTTCTTTGTTAAGATGTAAGTTCTTTGGGAGATCCAACATATACTAGTTTTTATTATTTCCTGACAAAAAATGTGACTTAATATATGTAGCTAGTACTTTCTGCAAAATTGTGCCATTTACTAAAAAAAGCCTGTCAAATTTTCATTTAGAAAAGAGGAAAGAGCTGTTTTGACAGCCTTATGCTGTAACGTCTGACACTTACACAACAGCTAGTGGCTCTATGGAGTGATTCAAATTGTGTTCAAGACCTGCAAGAAGTTTAAGGGATTTTTTGTTCCTTTTTTAAAGTAAAAACTTTTTTTTCCCCCTCTCAAATACTTTTGGCAACTTTTAAAATAATTTAAAATACCATTTCATAAAAAGACAATCTCTTTGTGGAAGTTAATTTTTTACTTCATTGCTCTGGGGGAGACACAGCACATGAATACAAAGGCCACTGCAATGGTTGGAGTGGGCCCTGTAGGAAGAGACTGAGAAAGATGGGCTTACATGGCCTGGACAGCAGCCCTGCCATGCCCACAGTGAGATCAGTGCATAAAACTAGCCAAGCTCTTTAGTATTACACAGCAGAGCAAACTGAAATGAGCATAAATCAGAGTAAGACAGTGCAAATCCTGGAGGGACACCACTTGTTACTAGTTGCTACTTGGAGATTGAGCCATTGATGGTAACTCTTCAGATGCAGCCATTCATTATCCTTATAAAAGCTCACCCACCAAACTCCTATCTCTTCAAGTTCCACCAGGTGGGAAGAAGAGGGGCTGGAGCATAAACTCACCAACTCTAGGAACAAGTTAACTGCATTAGCAGAACAGGTCCAGATGAACTTAGTGCAAAGTTCTACATCAGCTGTTAATAAAAATGAATATATTAAAGAAAAAAAAAGAAAAAAACCACCACCAACAAAAACACCCCCACACCACAAAAAAAAACACCCAAACACCCCCAAAACATTATTTGATACAAAGCATCACACTTAACTGAAAAACTGAAAAAGCCTGAACTGTTGCCAAATGTTACTCAGCCCAGCTACATTCATCTTCAGCAGCCAACCTTTAACTTTATGGTAGTAGTGCTCCATGGAGCACTCCTACTTGCCCATCTGTCTTTGTTTCCCCATTACAACATTCTGCTCATTCTCAGTTCTTTATCAGTGTTGAAGGTTTTATTGCTCCCTTTGGTCCTTGAACAAACCTGGGGAGAACAAGTCTTGTCAGCCTGGCTGGAGCAGTTGAAATGTGCCTGCGGTGCATGTTGTCACCCACAGTTAACTGAACCTTGGTAAGTATTTTGTAATTAATTACTCTTAAATGCACCCTTCAACAATCTAATCAATCAATTTATTGTTCTTTAATCCCCTTCATCAAGCTTACTAATAATATTCTGCATTAGTATTTGCAGTTCTTGTTGAGAGCTGACTGATTCGATGCTATTAAGGGGAGCCGGTGGAAAATATAGACCAATTTGAGCAGCGTCTGAGGGCACTGCACATGTAGTACACTTCAGAAGCCCAATTCCATTTCATCTCTATGACATTTGCCTCTAAAGCAGCCAGTACAATAGGAACCATGGCAACTGCTCAACTATGGCAAAAGAGGCAAGAGCACAAACTATAAATATTCAAACTGAATGCTTATAATTTTAAGTGTATGAGGAACTATTTATCTTCATAGAATGTATGCTTTCTTGTCATTTTCATTGCTGTTAAAAGTCTCCAAGTTTTCAAACACTTCTGAGGAAGAGCCAAAGTGACAACAAACCTGTCAGTGAACTTAGCAAAGCCTTAACCGTCAGACATACTAACCATGTTTTATACATTAAGTTCAATGCCTTTGAACTCCACATATAGCACTGCCTAGGACACCCCAGGCACTAACTAGCTAAGAAGTCAGCATTTCTTCCCTCCAGCAGAAGGCAGCAGTTGGCCTTCTCCAGCCTAGTCACTTGCTGTAGAAGACAAAATCATCCTCTGAATTTGAACTAAATGTGCTTACTTGGCCTCTTCCAGTTTCTCAATGTTCTTGGAATAGCTTCCTTGAAAAGTCTGTCTGTGTTCTTTAGAAATTGTATCTCTGTGGTAGTCTGAGGGGTCCCAGATTCCCTTAAGAAAACTACAGAGACTAAGTCCCATCCCAGGGGACAGACCTGGTCACCCCAGGATGTTGTAATATCTTTACTCTATTCCCCTTTCCAGTATCACAGCTTACAAGGCAGTGCCTGGCTGGTATCGCTCTCTTCCCCTCCCTGCCTTTCCTCCCCTCACTACGTCTCTCCGGGCAGAGGCGCGTCACACCTCATCTCATGGTTGGTATGGGGGAGATGGCTTCTGGCTGGCAGGGGATGTGGAGCTGCGCCACGTGACCTGCTGAGGCCTTGTAGCCCTGAGCTGGGGAGGGCAGCTTTGGCCTACACTCAGTTCTGCTGAGGGTGGAAGGGATGGAGGATGCTGGATGGTTTTAGTCCAATAGACTTGTCTTAGCTTGTGGATGTACCCATTTTACCTGATTGCCTTTTACATATAAGCACTTCAAACTTCCAATCAGTATGCAGGATCTTCATTCTTACTCTTCAAAGGGAGTAAGAATCATTTCTGTTCTCCAATCCTACCGAGATTTACCCAACTGTGACTCTGTAACAGCTTAGGCATATCTAAAGCATTCTACTTCTACTTGCATATTCCACCTCATCTTCCATACTAACACTATTGCTTTGTCATCATACTGAGAAATTAACGCTTCTATGTTTTTCTAGGTGTAATTTTCACCCAGATACATGTGCTGGACTGGGGCACCAAAAATTACTTGATTACAATAGTGATCTCGGAATACAGGGACCAGGTTCATTCAATAAGTGATGATATTTTCAATTTGCTTTTTTTTTTCTTTAAACAGACTCACTCGCTAACAAATAAATATTAAAGAAAAAAATACAGAAGTTTGTGCAGGGCAGGAAAGCATCCCATATTCTAATATCTGCAGCTGCTAACAATACAAAATGAGACTCATTTTCCTACTGCGGAATGAGATGGCAGATCACCTATTTAACAGATGGCAATTCATCTTCTGAAAGATGTACAAGATGACTAGTTTAGATTTAGAAAAAGACCATGTAGATGCCTAAGTAAAGATTACAGACAAGTTTGGGAAAATTGTGTGGAATTAAACGGGGTAAAATAGCACCTTGTTTAGCTCAAAAGGACACCCAGTGGAAAACTGGTAGTTGTATTTTCCATTTGGTGTGAAGGATTTTCAGTTAGAGGTAGCACCATGCTCAAATGAACTAATCAGAAACTTATCAACATCTTTGAAGATGTTTAAAAGACATAGATGTGATGCTCAGGGACATGGCTTAGCACCAGACTTGGTAGAATTAGATAACAACTGGACTTGATAAGCACCTTCTCAAAACACAGAATACTATTGTTAAAGGATACTTTCTTGCATTGTTAGCAATTGGCTATTTAAAGGAATTGTATCTTGAAACATTTGTTCTTTACACCTAGAATTTTTTTTTTTTTTGCATTGTTTCAAGGGAGTACTGCCCAAAACGTAATGGTATTTCCCTGTTTTTAAAATATGATATTCACTATCAGTAACATTTCTCATTTTAAAATTATCTTCAAGCTGTGTTGTACCAGTAAATAAATTCATATGATTTCATAGAACACTTATAAAACTCATGGAAATAATTCAACACAATGAAGGACTGCAAGCAATTCTCATTATTACTTACTGTCAGACATGCAACATTTCTTCACTATATATACACTTTCAGGAGGAATGACTCACTATAAATAATTTTAAGGTACAAACACTCTGTGCTAAGAAGCTTTCTGCTCAAATACAATTTACCCAGAGATAAGAGGCAAAAGAAACACTACGGTATCTATACTGATTTAACACCTAACTCTTGTTCAGTAATTAGACATCCGCAGAAGTGTTTTATACAAATGCCTGTGAGAACTCAAAAATATTGTCAAAACACCTACCTCTGAGAACCTAAGTTTTAAGAAACATGAGAATAATTTTACTATCTGAAATTTAGTACAGAATTAGTCCTACATTCTTAAAACATAATATGCAGGTAGATCTGTATTGATACATGCACTGGAAGGTAACCCATCACTAAATTCTTCACCTAAGAAGCCTCAGATACTTTACTCAAATTTAATTTGGACCTCAAGCTCAATAAGTGACAACTTGATATCTGCTTCAATTTTTTTTATCTCTTCAATCTGCTTATGACCTTTTACTTTGATTTACAGTACATTTAATACAGAAGATCCCGAGTTGTGTTTTAAGTACTTTTACTTATTTATTTTTTCCTTTATCATTCACAGAATCATATAATTGTTTCAGTTGGAAAAGACCTTTAAGGTCAAGTCCAATCATTAGGTAACTCTACCAGGTCTAGGGCTAAACTATGCCTCCTAGCACCTAATCTCTTAATCTTTTAAATGACTCCAGGGATGGGGATTCAGCTACTTCCCTAGGGAGCTTATTCTAGTCTGAGAACTCTAAGTGAAACATGTTATTCTAGTATCGCAACCTAAGCCTCCTTGGTGTAATCTGAGGCCATTTCCTCTCATCCTATCACTTGTTACTAGGGAGAAGCAACCAACACACATTCATTCTAACCTCCTTTCAGCTAGTTTTAGAGAGTGTAATGAAGCCCAGACTACACTCTAGTTCCCTCAGCCACTCCTTACAAGACCTGTTCTTCAGACCTTTCTCCAGCTTCCTTGTCTTTCTCTGGACCCACTCTAGCTCCTCAGTGGTAATGAGGGCCCCAAAACTGAACACAGTACTTAAGGTGTGGCCTCACCCAGTACTAGAGAGACGGTCACTTCTCTGATCCTGATGGACACAGTATTCCTGATATAGGCCAGGATTTCTACTCTTAGGTGTTTCCTTATGTGAATTATTAAACTCAGCTTCCACTTACATTAACATAACAGCTTACAACATAGTTCTTGAACATTATTATAAGGCTATTCACCCACTACAATTTGATCACTAACAATCCCCATTAGACAATAGACATATGTTCCTCAACAGGAGTCAAGCAGTAAATCAATACATAATACATTTCTAAATGAGTAGTCTATATACTGGAACCTTAATGGCTGGCACTTCTGCAGAGTATCAGGTAACCACTACTTGTGAATGCAAATCAAACTTCTGTTAAAGGAAGTTGGAATTTCACATTAAAGACTTGTTTCCCATGCATCTGAATCAACACAAATGACTATTCTATTGCTACCAAAGTGATAAAAAAAAGGCTTTATTACAAGAACATCATAATTGATGAGCACCTATTCTTCCAGATTCAGCATTCCCTCTAATTACACCCAAGACAATTGGGATCCTTTCACGAGCACGAAGGGTTATTTTGCTGTTCATGCACAAAAAGCATCCCGGCAGCAGCCACCCCTGGTTGAGAAGGGCATTTGGCTACTTGTAGTAAAGTGCCATCCTCAAAACCTTTCAGCAAACTATTCTTTGCTAATGAAATTATACTGCTTGCATAATGAAGCTGGACTCTCTTGCTGGCACAGTCTACAGATAATAGCAACATACTTGTCTGCTAAATGCAACTTTAAGAAAATCATTGGCTCATGCTCACAGAGCAAACAGTTTGGAAAGCTTGATGTTAATGTATCATCTTTGAATTTAGTTTATATATTTTTCCTAAAAGTACACTTTAAATGGAGCACGATAAGAAAAGTCCCTCTTGGTTCCAGTTTCAACAAAAACTGTTCTGAAAGAGGAACAAGAATTGGATATTGAGCATATGGTAAACAAAAACTCAACAGCTTATTTCAATACTTTAACCTGTTGAAGAAACTGGACAATGACTGAATTACAAAAGGCAGCAAACAAAATATTTTTTTCTGATACATTTACTGTCACACTACCTGTTCATCAGCAAGGTGGACAAATGGTGAGATCAAAAATTTAAGAAAAGTAAATCACACTTTAGATGCAAATCTGACTGTTTTTATTGTAATACTTCCTTGTACTCATGTATGTAAAAGCTTGCTTTCTATAGAGTTTATGCAATTTTCTGCCTACAAGTGATTTGCCCTCCTGTTACGTACTTCAACGAGACTCTCAACCTTAAGGAAACTAGGCAGTGGATGGAACAGTTGGGTGATGCTGATGGACAAGATTTCCATTTCTACTTAGTCTAAAAGAACATTATTTTCAGAGTCCAACAATGGGTCTTTATGCATCCCTTAATTTAGTAAATGCACAATTCTGGAGAATAATTTTCTACAGAGCACTACAAGGTTTTTTTTTTTTTTTTCCCCTGATAACTTGAAGAAAGAACAAGGTAAAAAAAGTGCATATATATGTATATATGGAAATGTTAAGTTCGGGGCGGGGGGCAGGGATTTTTCTAGTTTTATTTGCTCAGTCAATATAATGTCAACTAAGTAACATGTCAAGAAACTAAGTCTATTAATCACCTGTACTTTCCAAATGCTAGCTAACTGATAATTATTAGTTCTTCTGACATGCAAACTTGCATTTCTATGGATGTTTCAGTTATAAATTATGCTCCTCCATAAATAATCTTTTACGCATCTCTTTGCTCGTACTACTAAGCTCTTCTAGAGACACAAATTAGTCATTATGGGCAATGATATAATTTTATTTCCTTCATAAAGATTTGAAGAGACTATCCTGTGCAGAAGGAACCTTCAGGAGAAAGGTAGTGAACAAGAATGATCTCTCACTCTGACCTTGCTAATCACACAAGGAAACAGTATAATTTATAAAAGCAATAATTAAAGGACATGGTAAACAAAATATGACAAGTTGCATCATCATAGAAAATTAAGTTGTATAACGTAGTAGTTTTGATCTGTTCTGTCATTGTGGATAGGTATTTGATAGATTTACCATTCCTACACATTAGCAAAACAAGAAAATAGAGGGAAAGAAAATAATGACACACTGCACTGAAGGGTAAAGGTATGAAACTAGAAGGGGAATAACTAGGGGATTCCCTAAAGGATATTCTGTCCAAATGTACCTGATGCGCACTTTTAAAGGTTTCTTAAAAAGGAAGCTGAAGGGTAGGAGATATTAAAAGAGCGATTAAAAGTTTAAAAATAAAGAGCAAGAACTATACCTCCTTAAGGAAATAGTTAACATTTGGTAGTACAGTTAGGATTATGAATGTCAAAACTAGAAACATTAAGATCTCCATGGCTGGGAGAGAAGGAATGCTGCAGAGAGTCGCTCTGACCCATCAATGGAGCACAATTACAGAGCAAATGAATGTCACAGAATTTTCAACTGGAGCACAATAAAGACCCAAAATTGTGCTTAATTCTAGTCACTTTTGTTCAAGGAGGAATGACTCCAAGAACATAAAATCTTTTTTTTTTTTTTTTTTTTTT
>WBNM01017140.1:0-12795 GCA_013399055.1 Ramphastos sulfuratus | reverse complement strand
TTTTTTTTTTTTTTTTTTTTTTGGGAAAACATATTTTCTTTGTGCGAGTTGTTATTATCAATCAGGACAGTGCATTAAAGAGACACAAAAGTCAGCAGCCCTCAGGAAATTTTAGATGTGTTGGGTTTTTTTTAAATGAATACTTAACTGACAAGAAAATAAAATGGTCTACAGGTTGAATGTACTATAAAAGACTAAGACATTTTTAACTTTATCAAACCATGTACTGACATTTTTCATTTAAGAGAGGAGAAAGTTTGTACTAACCATCTCTCAGAGTTTGAAGAAAGAATACACTACTACCAAAGTTCAAACCAGAATTTTTGTGTTGGAAGGAACCTTTAAAGATCATCTAGATCTTTAGTCCTATGGCATGAGTCCTACTATCTACCCAAACTGTAGAGCTGACAAACTTGAAAATGCACCTTTCTATCCCCTGCATTTCTAACATGTAGGTGAGGCCTAAAGGGCAACCTTTGGGGGAAGTTCCAATTTGGGTTCAAATTTTTTTTCTTTATTTTACTCTGATGTAAATTGCCATCTTATGTTCAACCAAGTAGTTCTGGGACATATACTTTTGCTTGAAAGAAGGTGATTTGGCAGTGCTGGGTTAATGGTTGGACCTGATGATATTAAAGGTCTCTTCAAAGCAAAATCATTAGAAAGAAGGCCAAGCAGGACCTTCAACAAGGGGAGATTTAGAGTGGAGATTAGGAAGAAATTCTTTACAGTGAGGGTGGTGAGACACTGGAACAGGTTGCTCAGGGAGGCTGCAGATGCCCTCTCCCTGGAGGTGTTCAAGTCCATGTTGGACAGGGTCTTGAGCAACCTGGTCTAATGCAAGATGTCTTTGCCCATTACAGGGGGGTTGGAACTAGATGATCTTTAAGGTCCCATCCAACCCAAACCATTCTGTGATTCTATAAAATCCAGATGTATCCAGAACTTGAATTTCCCCAGTGTCTGCTGAATACCAGTAGTGTTTGCTATATGGATTTTGGCCTTTGAAACAAATAGATAAATAACTCAGTTAAAGGATCAACATACTTGCTTATAAAAGATGTATTTGTTTGAACTAGAACTAAGGGATTCATCAGAGACCTAGTCCTACACCTAGCAAATCTGCCAAATTTTATTAACTCACAGAAGTTAACTTGCAGAAGTAGGTCTGCAAGGAATGCAAGAGATTATTGCTCTGAATCGTGCAAATAGCCACACTCCCCTTTTAGAGCAGTTATGTTTGGTCTTCAAAGAATATGTAAGTAACAGAAATAATCTAGTTCATTAAAATCTGAATTTTTTTAAACTAGTCAAAAGGGGCAGCTAGTATACCAGTGAAACTAAAGCATTTACATTTATAAACTTACAATTTAAGCAATAAATTGCTAGGTCAGAAATGACACGCAGAAGCAGCTGCTAAATGGATCATATTCCCACATGAAAATACTGGTCAGGGAAACGATTTTTAAAAGCTGCTCTTAAATGTGCAGGTTTTCATGAGGAGAAAAACATTTAAGTAATTTAATTTTCTCTGTTACAACCATGCAGCTTGCCAAGGATTAAGTTTCTTTAGCATAAAAGGAAATGTATTTCACTGGTATGCACCATTGTATTTGAGAGACAAGTGGCCTCTTAGAAAGTACTCTCCATGAATTTAGACAAGAAAAGGCAGAATGTCTGGGAAAAGAAGTCACATTATTTTGAAAATCAGATGTTTGCAGTGTTAGAAATCTGTTCTTCCAGATGATCAAACAACCTCATAACCTTCTTCTGTAGCACATGAGAACAGCATTTCTGTTCTCAAGTCTCATGTCTAACATCATCATAATCTCTATGAAGAAGGCACTTGGAAATGTTAAACTTTCTCAGATGTTTCCATTCTGAGATATGATTCCTGCCTACATCAGCAAAAAATTGACTGCACTGCCCATGCACAATGCAACCATAAAACAAACGGGAGCCTTTCCCTGATGTCTTGTCCTTACCTGCTTTTCCTTATCTCTGCATGCTACTAGTTACATAAACAGGTTCTTCAGCACCTGCAGTTTTCTAAGGAAGTGAAAGATATTTTTCTCAAAATAGGAAGCGACAGCAATCAAGAGATAAAGTTATATTGAAGATTGTTGTTTATTCTCTGCCCACCTCTACACAATTGCACCATGTTTCCACGGGTGGTCTTTCTCCATTTAAATGCCCAGTATTGCCTTAACTGAACATCCCTGTTACTGCTCAGGCAATAGCTACCAAGGGAAAGTCAGAGTAGGTCACAAGAACATTTAAAAGTAAATAGTCAGGGGTGGGAAAATCAAAGAAAAAAACCCAACACCACTTATTTTCACTACAAACATTGTATGCTTCTACAGGTCAGGCCTAGTATGGGAAGACCTGGGAATACATAGCTCTGGAGAACAACCATCCTGGGTCCACTGCTTCCTATGGGAGCCTGCTAAGGAATACCCTAAACTGAGGAAATACACGTTTAAGACATGGCTAATCCACTTCAGAATTCAGATACAGGACCATGAAGCCCTTTGAAAGTCTCTTGCCTGACCTTGATATTTAGTTGGAAGCATGTCCAGTATGAAATTACCAATGTAGTTGTTACATTAACTACATTAACTCTTGAAAAAAAAATCTTACATGAAAGAGTCATAAAATAATAAAATATTTTCAGTTGGAAAAGACCTATAAGATCAACTTCAACTCTTCAAACACCATCATGGCCATCAAACCATGTCCTAAAGTGCCATGTTTACAGTTTTGTTTTTTTTTTTAATTCTAATGCCTGACTACCCTTTCAGGAAAGAATTTTTTCACAATATGCAATCTAAACCTCCCTGATGCAACTTCAGGACATTTCCGCTTGTTCTAGCACTTGATACTATGGAGAACAGACTGATCCCACTATGCAGGTCGTGAAGAGGATGAGCAGCAAGGAATTCCCACCTCACTAAAACCTTCTTTTAGGTTGTTGTAGAGGTTTTATAGTCTTTAAGCAACCTGCTGTATTGCTTCACTACCCCATCCCTCCAGACTTTTTTTTCCCCCGTGAATCTTAAACAATTCAAGCTGCAATCTGTGCCCTTGTTAAAGTAACCAACAGTAATAAGGTGATAGCTTCCATCAACCTTGTAATTGCCCTGCAAATACTTGCAGGAAGCTGCTAGATCACCCTTTTGCTTTGCCTCCATCAGTGTCTAAAAATACAAAGCAATGCGACCATCGTTCTCTCAGATGCTGAATTTAGACCCTTCAGAATTTCACATGTGCATCAAGCAGTTATGGAGCCTGGGAATATTTGGAACCTTTTACCAAGAGTCATCAGGAAAAGGAAGGTTTGTATCTCCCACAGTCCTGGAAGAGATCCACGCCAAAGCCATTTGAAAACCTGAGGACAAAGTGCAGTAACTAGAGGCTTTAAGCGAACTATAACAGCAGATAGTTATACACACTGGAAAGTTGACCTGAAGAGACGTGGAGAAAATTACTAGGACAATTTTATCCAGCCACAGAGGCTGCCTCTGCACTGGTGAGAGAGCTCTCCATGCTGGAGAAGCTTTTGCTGATTTCCACTACCTTGTAAAGAATCTCTCCTGAGATCCTCTGCAAAGATGCAGTTACTCACTGCTGCTAGAGTAAGTTTGTGTTAAACTGTAGAGGCCTCAGGCAGCTTTTCCACTGGAGTCACTGCTAGACTTTGAGGCAAAAAGTAAACATCTCAACCAATAATTTTATTTAAATATACTGATTATTAATAAATACACACACATATAGAAAATGGTTTTGGTTGGAAAATTTAAGATAAGTCCGACAATTATCTAACTCTACCAAGTCTGGTGCTAAATCATGTTCCTTTGCACCACATCTCTGCATCTTTTAACACCTTGAGGGATGAAGATTCGATCGCCCACCTGGGGAGCCTAGTCTAGTCTTCAATAATCCTTTCAGTGAAAAAGTTTCTTCTGACATTCAACCTTAACTCCCCCTGACACAACTTGAGGCCATTTCCTCTTGTCCTAGCTCTTGTTACTTGCAAGAAGAGACTGAACCCCACATTGTTTCAATCTCCTTTCAGGGAGTTGTAATGAGCAATAATGTCTCCTGTAGGGAGTGATAACTATATACTTACCTACAAACTTTGTAGAAGAGCTTACCAAACAACACAAAATCAGACAGTTTGAACAGTGCTTGTAGCAGATACATCTAAAGCAGAGATGTAACTTGTGTTTTGGTAAGGAAAGGACACTTCTGCCAAGGCACAAATGAAAGACAGTACTTGTGTGTTATGATGGCACGTGGTCTTTGTCACAAAGTGTGATAGTATATAGAGCGATAATTATGTTACAGTGATTCTGAGTACCAAATAATCAAATTATCATATTTCTAATATTTATTATTCTAGGAAATTTTGCCATTACAGGTTGGAGGGAGGAAATCAATCTCTTCCATAGGAAGAAACTCTGTGAAGGCATTGGAAATAAAGTTTAGCTAGCAATTAACTCTGTTCTCAACTTCTGCATTCCCACCAGCCAATTCCCCCACACAAAATAATCACAGATTTAGTAAGTCAGAATCCTTCCCCATTCTTCTTGCTGGTAAGAAATTCTTAAATTATAGAACCAGAACTGGAACTCACAAGGAGGAAGATGATTCAGGTATTCTATTGAAACCAAACCAAATTAATTTGTAAAGAACAAAGTAGATTAAAAGTTGACAATGATTACAATACATGATTTAGACTGTACCATTAGTAGTAAGTTTTTTTTTGTTCTTATGTATTACAGTATTTTACTGACTTTAGCGGAAGGCAGAAACAAAGTCTGGGTCACTAATACCACAAGATGTGGTACATTTGAGAAAAACTGAAATATACATTGGATAGAACCTCACACACACTATTCATTTCAGCCTGTATCTTGTTACCAAATTATATAATACTCATGAGATAAATGAGATTTGAAAGCATCATAAGGGACAATTGCACATGATATATGTCCCAAACATTAGACTGTATAGGGAAAATAATTGCTATAACAGGTCTTATGAGGAACAGATGAGGGAACTGGAGTTTAGTTTAGAGAAGAGGAGGCTAAGGGGAGACCTCCTCACTCTCTACCCCTTTCTGAAAAGAGATTGCATTGAGGTGAACATTGGTCCCTTTTCCCTAGTGACAAGAGAGAGGACAAGAGGAAAAGGCCTCAAGTTGCACTAGGGGAGGTTTACATTGGATGTTAGAAGAAACTTCTTCACCGAACGGCTTCTCAGACGCATGAACAGGCTGCCCAGAGAGGTGGTTAAATTGCCATGCCTGGAGGTGTTTCAAAGACAGACAGGCTGTTTCACACCAGACTTGGTAGAGTTAGATAATGGTTGGACTTGATGATCTTAAAGGTCTTTCAGTCAAATCAATTCTGATTCAAAATAAAGCATGCAAGTATTGTGTTTCAGTGCAATAGTCCTCTACCAGTTTATGTAATCCTCAGCTTTCTGGACAATCAAATTATACCAGAGGAAGTTTGGTGTAAAGTAGCAAGCAGTGGTCTTGAAGTGGGAGACAACTTTAAATAATTGTTTTCTTCTCAAAATAAATGCAGCAGCACTTCAAATTGACCTCTTATATTTCTGACTGTCAAACTGAGAATTTTAACATAATCAGAAACACATTACCCTTGTGTATCAACAAATCTGCTTAGCACAGAAATAGGCATTTAAGTGTCTGTATATATTGTCAACAAACAATATGACTAAAGATCAATTTAAAATAATATTTATTTTCCCAGTAGATTCTAACAGTCTAATCAAATTCTTCAGTTGGATACAACAGTTGTCAGAAGCCAATTATGGGAATTTGTATTGCTCTCATACCCTCTCATCAATTCTTCTGTTTGGGAACACAATGTAACATGAAGAAAATTCTACTGCTATTATACTGTTAAGTTTTATTATACTCACCAGGGGTATCACACAAACCATAAAACAAGTTAAATAAATACTACCGTACTGACATCTTCCTAAGCATAAAGAGTAAAATTCTTAGGGATCCTCCCCACTCTTCCCATAGCAACATAACGGGATAAAAGCTAAATGAATTTAAGGGAGCCACAGTTGTCCTCTGTCACTGAGGTCAAACAGCAGAGAGCAGCTCAAGTCCAGCCTGACAATTTATTTCACTCTCAACCACAAGAGAAGGAAGACACAGAATAGTTTCAGTTGGAAGGGACTTTAATGATCATCTAGTTCCAACTCCCCTCCCCCCCCCCCCCCCCCCCATGGGCAGGGACATCTCCTACTAGACCAGCTTGCTCAAAACTTCATCCAGCCTGGTCTTAAAACACTTCCAGCAATTCCAGGGATGAGATATTCACAGCTTCTCTGGCCAACCCATTCAAGTGTCTCACCACCAACATACCTGTTGCCTATTGGAAACAGACCCTCTGCCAATGAACTCCCATGCCAAGCACAACATGACAGATGGAAAAATCTGTGTGGTCTGTGCCAAACAAGCCCGAGATCCTTCAGCAACCTGCCAGAGCAGACATCTGTCCAGTCTGCTCAGATGTATTCCCTGAGCCAGCTCATGTTCCTGTAGTAGATGTTCTCTACAGCAGAGATGTGACATGCTGGCAGAAACCACACAGCATTCAAGAACTTTGGTTGGCGGGTGGGTTGAAGGAAAATTGTATAAACAAGGGAAGTTGTTATACATGAATACCTTGTTTTCTATTTGTCAATCTATATGAGTCTTCTACCATATCATACAATCCACATGCAACTCCTGAGGAAAGGAATCTTAAAAAGTAAGTCTGGTTTGGTTTTGTGTGGGTCCTAATAAATTAAGTCATACCTTGATCTGACTACAATAACAAAATACGAAATGGTGAGATTTTTTCCTTCCCCTCTGCAGAAGCAAAAACTTATGGAAGGAGCTTTTAGCTCAAAATTACTAGAAAGATGAGTTTTAAGCCATTCCACAGCATGAAAGTTTTTGGTTGTCCCACTTATATTCCATTAAAAAAACCCCAAACTTCAAAACCGCAATATTAATAAGGACGACTTCTTCTCATTGACAGCTTTTCCCCATTAAAAAGGTAAAAAACTCAAATGATAAGAAGTTATGGTAATTTAAATATGTTTACATTAACTCTTGCTAAGTGACATCAACACTTACTGTTGATTTGTACAGCAAATTCAAAAACCTTCAAACTACTAATGCTGAAGACCAAAGCAAAGAAATAAATATAAATTTTAATGCGCATATCCACATTCTGCTTCAAGTTCATCAACCAGATTCACAACGCTGTAGTGCTATGTAGCAAGAAGAGGGAGACAAAGACATCAGTAATCATGCATTCTGATATGAAATCACATGATGCAGAAAGCATCAACTGAAGATTTATGAATACCTCCTATCAAATCTGGAAGACCAAGTCAACCCTCTAACACAGCACTTCCTGTCCTCTTCCTCCCTTCTCCAACTGAAAGCAGAAAATTACTGATACTATTAAGACTGGTCTGTCTCTTGAATTCCTAGTGCAAGATCTCTGTATTTCCACCCCATCATTCATCAGCCAAACACCTTCCCCAGAGAAGATGGGCTCAATCAAAATGAGCTTGTGCATGCTTCTATTTCTCTGTTTTCTTTACCTTTCATTTTTCACTTGGAAATATTAAAAAGGTATTTCCTGCCCCCCATCCACCAAAGAATTAAACTTTGGTACTAGACAGACACTGATCAATGCAAACACTGAGTCTAGGGTTATGTCTTAGACATAAATCCTCCCAAACTTTCACTTTGCCCATCACATGTCAAAACTCTTTGGCAAAGAATGTCCCAGGTGTTTATTGAAGCCATCAGCCTATGACAAAATGCTATTCTTCATAAAAAACATGGCAAAAAGTTCTCATTTATTCCCAAGTTTGACTTCATTGCAGGAAATGCAAAAACTTGCACCAGCTCATATTTTCTTCCTGCTTAGTTGCTTTTCCAGCTCTCCTATAAGACTGTCTCTCTGAAACTCTAGGCCCTCTCATCTTTGCCAAAACATGGCTGATGATTATTTAATCTAATATATCACAAAAATATTCACATATTCCACTCAAGAGCTATGATTCTTTAAGTAATGCCAGCCACATGTTAAGTTCTCTATAGCACTAAACTCTTTCAACAGCCTTTCTTCCGTCAGGACACCAAAGAGTAAGCAACTATTTCACCAAAACCTCTTATTCTCCAAAAAGAAGTTGGCAGTTTAGGTATGCCACCTGTAGACAGCCTTTGGCTAACGTTAATTCCTAAACCTGAAATTGTCTCCAGTCTAAGCTCCAGCACTATTTGCTAGTATAATATAGACTGCATATTGATACATATTGTTGTATTGATAAACAGTGATGCAAATATAGGACATGGGTAAAATATACATCTGCATTTAGGACAATTTTCATAGTAGCACACATACACATGCCTTAAAAAAAACCAAAATCTCAAAAATGAAAGAGGTTAAAATCTTCAAGACCTCAACATTTTAAAACTTACTAGAAAAACTTTAAGAACATTCTGAATCTATTATCTTTTGAATGGAAAGTGCTCAATGTTTTAACCTACCTAGAGAAAAGCTGTTTCAAAAACATACCAGTTGTAAGAAAGAACTTTATCTATGTTTCCAGTACTCCAAATTGTTTTCTTACCTCCATTCACAAATTTGGAAGAAACACTGAAATCTGATCATTGAAAAAATTGCTCTGGTTTCAGTGGAGAGACATCAGATCTTACTATATCCGACTTCACAGACACATTTCGAAAGTATGGTTGAGACAGAAGATTTTATGAAGATCTCTTCTTAGGAACTCAAGGCAACTGATGAATTCATTCTAACAGTTAAGATACAAATTATGTGGTGCAAAGTATGAAAATGTAGCATCAGCACGTGCTAGGTAAGACACTTGACAGCATCAGGAGTTAAATAAGATATACCTTCTTTATAAAACCTGTGATCAGTGTCTGAGCATCACCAGTATTCTAGAGCCATAAGCTAAATCAGACAACCCTTTGTTAAAAGGGAGTACCATTTTCTGAGAAGCTGACTCAAAAAGGTGTTGTATTCCAGTAAGAAACTTTGCCTTCATATGAGAAACTTCATTCTCTCTTTGAGGTTATTTCAGCAACACAAAAACCTATCTCAGAAAATTCTTTATACAAAATTTTTTCACTTCTGAAAATAGCCAGAAACAATGTTAATCCACTATGTGTCTATACTATGCCAGATCCTCATGCTACCTACACTAGCAATCCTACTCTGAAGTTAACCAAATATTTCGGAGGAAGATGCAAGAAAAAAAGAAGATAACCCATATAGACCATTGCATACTAAAAGTGCTACAGTTGAGATCATTGATTAGAGCTTCATTGCCTCTGGAAGAATTTGTTAACTGAGTCTATGTATTTTCATTATCTTTTAAAATGTAAGGTTTAAAGCCTAAACTGTTGGGGTCAAGGGCAACTATAAAAAGAATCAGCTGTGCAGAATTACAGGCAATTATCAACATTTGCCATGCATTCCTGAGCTTCAAAATTCTATTAAGAAACAAGCTTTTGCAGATTACAGAAAATTGATGTGGACCCTTCTTGCAAAACACAAGGCTTGAAAAATACAATCTAAGCTGGATGGGGCTTTGAGTAACCTGATCTAGACAAAGATGTCCTTTCCCATGGCAGTGGGGCTGGCACTAGATGATTTTTAAAGAGTCACTTCCAACTCGAATCTATGACTTCATGAAACCTGTTGGATAATATTCATTAGTCAAGATATGTCTGATAAAACAGCACTGAAACTTTAACTCATTCTTTGAAAGGAACAAATATGGGTTGGTATTACTTTCATCCCTGCTTCTCAATCTATTAAATGCAAGATCTCAAAGGACAAGTGAAGCATTAAGGTATTGTTCTCACAATTTTACTCAATGAACACCCTACAGAAAAACATTGAGCAATTGTTTTCTACAGAGAGCTAGCTTCTTATTTTCTGACATTCTGGAGATTTTGATACAGTCATCTAAAAGACATTAACATTGAACTGCATGACACTGTCACAGAAGATCTTCTAACATGGTGTTACAGAGCACCTACAACATGCTTTGATCACATCAAATGCTTGTCAGTATTCCCTGTATCTAAAGAAAAAAAAAAACCTGGTAAGAATTGAGAATTAAACTACTTTTGACTTTTCAGGCTGTATGAGGCATAGGCAGAGAAGACAGCACATATTTGGGTTTTGTTCTCTTGAAGAAAAGGTTCATAACAAGACACAAATGTTCAAGAGGCACCGAGATATGTCAGAAAGCAAAAGGCTATGATAATACTTTAACGAATAGTAAACCAAAACAGTCAAAAAAACTTGACACCCACTGAGCAACTGACATTATTTACCTGGACTTGTGCAAAGCATTCAACATTGTCTCACACAGCATCCTTGTCTCTAAATTAGATAGACATGGAGTACATGAAGTAGACCAGTGAGTGGTCAATCCATAAGAACTGTCTGGGGCGTCACACTCAGAGTTGCAGTCAACAACTCACTGTTCAAGTGGAGACCATAAACAAGTGGTGTTCCTCAGGGATCAGTACTTAATCTCACATGCACCTCACAACCCTAGCAGGCACAGCTGCAGCCACCCCAAGCTTGACACAAGAACAATTAAAATGTACTATCTTTCATTTTTAACAGAAATTAGAAGTTGAAATGTATGCTCTAGCACACCATAAGTTTCAGAGTTAGTAACACTTTTCCCAAATTTTTATGAAGTAGCTGCTGTTTCAAAAAAGAAAACTGTAAAATACTAGGAACACTGCCTTTCTGTGAGGCAGTAATGGAAGCAAAATGGAACTATAATCTCTAGTATGGGGCACAGCTTAATAAATATTTATATGTTAGCATTTACATTAGATGTTAACAACCATTACGCTCTCTACTTATAAAAAGACATTGTTAGACAACAATCACATCAGAGAATAAAAAAATCTCATTGCACTACATTAAGAAAGTATATCATGCTTAAGCCTTATAAAAATGAACAAAATGCTTTTACCAAACAATTCTGAAGCAGCAGTGTGAGAAATTTACACAGAAGAGTCGCAGCAGGACCCAAAGTTAAGAAAACAAGCAAAAAACAAACACAGAATGCTAGTCAAAACAAAACCCACTTTCATTTTTAATGGCTCAGTTTTCTTCAAAAACCCAGTCCCTATTAATTAACATATGCCAAATGTTCCAAAGTCGCTATAGATGTGGACTGCTAAATGTTTTACATACTCCATTAACAAATGCAATCCTCAAAACTGCAGCTGAAAATCAGGCTGGAAGGTGGCATCGGCATATGTTGGCTTCATTTGCAATTAATGTTTTATTGAGGACAACTCCAATCTTTATTTTCCATTTAATTTTAAGAGCAGTTTGTAAGCAAGGATTGTTTTATAGTTCTCAAAGAAAGTGAGATGGGCATATTTTGACAAGAAAGGAGTTCAGTTTGCCAAATAGCTGCGCATCAGTTTATCTGAAGTGTACCATTGCCAATTAAGACCTAGATTCTGTCATCCTTTAGTCTGACTGTAGATATTTTCAGGCAGTTCCTTACAAAATATTTATTAAGGCTATAATTTCTTTTAGAGTTATTTAATTTAAGTGAACCAAGATTTCCACTCCTGTATACTGAACAACACAAAATGAAATACAAGTGTCCCCACTGGTCTTAGACTTCAAAAAAGACTCCAAATATATAAATATATAACATAAATAAATATATAAATTACAGTGGAAGTTGCAGTCTGAAGCAAAATACAGACATCTTCCTTGTCTACACATTATCTGAGCAAACAGCACAACATATGGCACCAGCATTATGCTTTCCAGATTAAAGAAAATTAATGAAACAGATGCCTGCTGAAAAACAATGAATATAATGATGCAGTCGTTAAAGGAAGATATATGCAAACTTTGATTTACTCTATTGTCACTCCTAATTAGCACCACATTTGTGTATATTGTGGATGCCTAGAAAGAGCTGCATTCTAACATATTTTTCCATCACTATGTTGTACCACCCAGCTATAGGGTCCAGAAAAGAGCAACTGAGCTGGTGCAGGGTACGGAGAAATCTTCAGCAGAGCAGCTGAGGTGAACAGGGGCTATTTAGCCTGAAGAGAGCAGGCTGAAAGAAGACCTCCTCTCTCTCCACAGCCACCTAAGAGGAGATTGGAACCCGAGTTGAAGCCAGGTGGATTTGTCTCTTGCTAAGGAAGAAGTGCTATGATGAGAGTAAATGGCCTTAACTTGCCCCAGAGGTTTAGGCTGGATGTTAGAAAAACGTTATGATTGAAAGGGTTCTCAAAGACTGGAATAGGAAGGTGGTTGAAACCCCATCCCTGGAGATGTTTCAAAGAGGCAGAGATGTGGAGCTGAGGGACATGATATAGCACCAGCCTTGGCAGAGTTACATAATGGTTGAACTCGATGATCTTAAAGGTTTTTTCCAACTATAATAATTCTGTTTATGTAGGTTGCTATCCAGTTCCATAAGACAACTCCCTTTCCTATCATCATCTGTTATATCTTCTGTTATGTTCAGCACTGTGAAGAGAATGGCAGTTTGAAGAACTCTCAGTATCTTACAGCTGCACTGTATGTCCAGATGAAAGAAAAGCCTTATCATACTGCTGTAGGGATTGTTTTTGTTGCTCATATCAGCCTCAAAATTATTTTCAAGAAGATGCATAAGGACTTCTCAGGATATCCTACTGTGCTGGTT